>ML681336.1:0-20181 GCA_007922225.1 Emydura subglobosa
GACTATCTTGGCTAATAGCCATTGATGGACCTCTCCTCCATGAATTAACATGGTTCTTTGTTGAACCCAGTTATAGTCTTTGCCAGGGGGTGTTGTGCAGGCCATGAGTTCCACAGGCTGACCGTGCATTGTGTGCAGTGGTGCCTTATGTGTGTTGTATGTTGCTGCCTGTAATGTCACAGCGAGACGCTGCTTCTTAGGTGGGTGGTGACACACTGGGATGGGTTCCCTAGGAAGGTGGTGGAATCTCCATCCAGAGAGGTTTTTAAGGCCCCGCTTGACACAGCCTGGCTGGGATGGGTTAGTCAGGGTTGGTCCTGCTGTGAGCAGGGGTGGGACTAGATACCTCCTGAGGGTCCCTGCCACCCCCCATCTTAGAGCAGGGGTGTCACTGACTTCCTAGGGCAGGCCAGATTGGAACAGAACGAACTGCCCGTGGGCCATGGCCTGGCTGCGTCAGGTCGTACTTCCCGCGGCCGAAAGATCCCGCCCCTCTTATGACGTCGATTGTTTGTCACCCCTGTTTAGAGGATTATAGGAGCCCGCCGGCGGAGTGGCAGGGCTCGGAACCCGTCAGACGGAAGGGGGAGGCGGGGCAGCCTCATGCCGGGAGGGGCAGCAGCTGTGGAGGGAGCTGCTCCCAGTCCGTGCCAGTTGCTGCGCGCGGGAAGTGCAGACTCGGGCCGGGCCCGTCGCTGGTCCCTCGACCGCTGCTGCTGGACGGTTCCCGGGTGTCAGGTGCGGCCGGGCAGCGCGGTGGCGGGATCGGCTGCAGGGACCGGGCACACCCCGCCCCTTCCCCCCTATCCCGCAGGCTCCCTGCCGGGGGGGTGTGAAGTGAAAAACTGTATTTCGCGAGAATGTGTGTCCCCGCTCTGTTTCTCCCATGTAGATGGCAGAAGGGTAAACCTGTGACCACTGCATTGTGCGCATGCTCACCGCATTCAGCATTCAGCAAGCATTCAGCAAGCAATGACACACAAAATCACGGGAAAAAGTGTGCCCCCGCTTCTCATAGCCTGTATCACTTTTTCCTCTCTTCTCTTTCTACTGGACCACTTCTTCACATCCCTGGACACACAAAATCAAGGGAAAAAGTGTGCCCCCGCTTCTCATAGCCTGTATCACTTTTTCCCCTCTCCTCTTTCTACTGGACCACTTCTTCACATCCCTGGACACACAAAATCACGGGAAAAAGTGTGCCCCCGCTTCTCATAGCCTGTATCACTTTTTCCTCTCTTCTCTTTCTACTGGACCACTTCTTCACATCCCTGGACACACAAAATCATGGGAAAAAGTGTGCCCCCGCTTCTCATAGCCTGTATCACTTTTTCCCCTCTCCTCTTTCTACTGGACCACTTCTTCACATTCCTGGACACACAAAATCACGGGAAAAAGTGTGCCCCCGCTTCTCATAGCCTGTATCACTTTTTCCTCTCTTCTCTTTCTACTGGACCACTTCTTCACATTCCTCCGTCTCCTTCCCAATTTATTTGTACACATTATTTGCCCCCATGTAAGCTCCTTTCCATTTTCTTCTCTAGGATTTCAGTTTTCCCTTTTCTTGTTTTGTATTTGCATTTTTGATATGTATTTACCTTGATCCTCTATCATGCTGTATTTAATTCCTATAGGGGTGTTTCATGTTATGATGCTCTGACCCCTATTTCCAAGCACTTCATCTATATTAACTTCTTGTTCCACATCAGTGCTCAACTTACAATTAGAGCACCGATTTCACCTCCTCTAGTATGTTTCACGACTACCTGCCACAAGAAGCTTACATGTAAGGTTTATTGAAATCTTCTCTGTGTATCACATAGAAACTCAATATGTGGGTACTTGTAAGCCAAAAGTTTTATTACATTCTTTACTTGTATACTGCCTGGTGGGTGGGAGTATATTCCTACTGTTATACTGCCATTAATGCAGCGTGGAGTTGCTATCCACAGACATTCTATGGTATATTTTGTTAATTGTACAGTTTTCGTTAATTGTGTTATATGCTTTCTTTCAAGTAGAGCCCTCCCGGCCCCCCCAACCCCCCTCCCCCCGGCAACCTTTTGTCAAATTACCATTCTTTTATTCCCTGTTATTTCTTTATCCCATGTTGAAGTTTCAGTTTCCCCTATAGTATCAAGAATTATTTTTTACTCTTGTATTGTACACAACTGTATAGAAGCAAGAACAATGAGTTCTTTTAAAAGTATTCAGAAACAGGTACGTAAACATATGAATTTGAGTAATGAAGATTTTATTTCCTCTACTGGCTTGAACAGTAATATCAAACTTTACTATTCTCCATTGATAAGCCAGATATGTCACTCCAACATAACTGAACATAACTCCAACATAACTCAACAATTTATTTTGAAACAACAGTTATACAATGTATGAACTAGGCACACTTTTTGCACTTGTACTCCTTGTGCTCATCATGCAGTATGTCTTCACTTATTCCTCCAGGAATGCAGAGAACATGTGCCCACCTCTTACAGGAGTCACACTGGACCTGTCATAAGTAATAATGAGAATATGAATGAAATCACTGGCCAGATAATGAGAAATTTAATTTCTCTTGACTGGTACTACTCCATAAATAATATTTATTATATGTATAATCATTACTGAGGAGATTGCTCTCATCGTTGATGACACAGTACTGCACACGAATTAATACAAGAATACTGAGCCTTATGTAGGGTATTGAGTGCGGTGTATGTGCAAGTCTTGTGATATTGCTCCATCATATTACTTTGTGTTTAAAAAAAAACGAACGTAACTTACATATTTGATACAATATGGAGTGTGCCTGTGTTTGTGTGTGTTTCTGAGATGTCAGTACTACTTCGGTCATGTAGACATTGAGCTGTGCCACAGACAAAGTGGAAGGGAACCCCCCCCATGAAATCCACAACGGCTACAGCTCAGAAGCAACCCTGAACTCAGCTCTGTACACCACTCGCCACACAGTGGATGGGCACCTGGCCTGAGATAAGCATCTCTGCACTGCTGAAGGCCTGCCCCATCGCCAGCCAACCCGCCTCCATTTCCCTCAGTTCATGAGGTAGGGTGGCTTGAGGTGACTCCTGTGTCAGAGTAGATGTAGCTTGTTAATCAGCTATCAGTACATTTGTATTATTAATGTTATTATGTCATGTACTGCCGTTACTGTTTTCATCATATGTTCTTAACGGGGATCTTATTGCTTATTGCTGCTAGTGGTGCACTTGTTCTACCTACTGTTACTGTGTGGCTTGTACTCAAAAACAGTAGCAATCACATAAAATATTTCTTGATTCTTACCATCATGCAATCTTTCTTCTGTGTGCAAGTCATGAAGCTGCAGTATATGCAGTAGTCCTCCACGCTGTCTGAAAAATCAATAAAGGTTTATGTAAGGATGCTTATACTGTGACGTAAATGCTACATTTACACATCTTGTCACTTAAGCAACAGGTTCTGAAATATATTCGTTTGTATTGTATAAGAATATTTTTACTTTGCAGCTCAGAATACTTTTCTCAAACTCTCACTATACATATTGCTGGTGGATCTAACAATCAAAGTACATATACGTGTTCTGTCAGGAGGAACAATTCATCGCATCCACATTGTACATCTCTTCTACACATTATTCAGACACTGTCACCATGATAGGAAAAAACCTGAGATATACCCACTGAACTATTCACATAATAACCACTTACATTCACGTTGTCTTACCATACCCTGTGTCCTCAATCGGTATTCGTAAGACAGTTATTACCTGACTCCTGCAGCAAACGAATTGCCATTTTTCTTCGAAAAATATTCATGGCCTCTTCCGTTGTTTCCACAGTCCTGATGTCTTCTTCCAATAAATAACTTTCTGCAAACTATGATAACTTTTATTTAGAAAATACATCGTTATAACACAGGGATACAAGTTATTATTAAAACTTTGTCTTCAATACCCTTAGGATGAGTGGTCCACAGTTGTGCCCATCACTTTGTGCCTTGTGTTCCAGCACCTTTGTTTTCCAGCCTATGGTGCCTTTACTTCTGTCTCTGAACAAGAAGGCTCTGAATTGGTGGAGAGAACAATAGCATGATGTATCACTGTATCCTGCTTTTCCTCATCCTACATATGTAGGACTTCTTTTCTTCTTGCTTTAGTAAATGCTTTCAACGGGTTCATACTCACATAGATACATTCCTTTCCACGTGATCATGTCAGTTTTATGACACCTACCACTTTTTCCCCTGTCTGCCATGTGGCAAACAAAACATTATGTATCATGCTACATACCCACCCCTTTTTAAGGAACCTACTATGACAATATTACCCAGGTAGTTACTGTTCTGCCAAGTACTGTCACACATATAGACACTGTGACCTCTGTACAGAATTAGGTTCTATTCACCTCCAATTCTTCAGCCATTCTTCAACATATTTCGTCTCCTGACATAAGGGGTCAATTATCAACAACTCTTTCTTGGCCATCAATGCTATCTGACAGTGTAAAGACAGAGATGTTAACAGTTATTGCCAATATCATATTTTCAAGCACTACATAATGCCTTCTCAGAAAAGTAATTCAAAAATTCAACACTGGCAGTGTATCACTGTTACGTATCTCTACATCATGTTTTGCAGTCACTCCTGTACAGCAGGATAGACCACAGTTGTACCATGTACATGCACAGCATCGTAACCCTCTCTGCACAGTAACCGCATTTTTAGATCAATACTCTGCATGTCAACACCTCCAATGAACTTTTGGTTTCCTACATTGCAATGGGACTTTGTGAACTAATTAATTTCAACATCGTACCTCACTGCGACAAAGCAGTGTGTTTAATTTTTCACGCTGTAATTAATCTACTGCATACTATCCCAAAGTTTAGCAAACAAAAACATCTTACCCCAATTACCCAATGGTTTGATGAGTTGAAAGGAAGCAGCACTATATCCTTCGTTATCATTTCTCTCTGTGTTCAGTGCAAAAAATAGAAGAGAAATGGCAATGACCCAAACGAGGCAATGTGGATTACACTACCACTCCAAATGTCCTTAGAGGGCTACTATTACTCAATCTTCCACATAACCTGACATTTCACAGTTTGTTGCACGGGTCTTCACTGACTGTCACTACATTTTCTTTCCCCATAGCAGTCAAAAGACACAGTTCATTCTTACCTTCATGGAAAAGCATGATCTTGCTGTGCCATTTAGAATGGTAGTTGAAATTACAGATGAGATGGCTTGTACCTGCTGACACTGAAGAAGACTTAGGTGATGCATTGCTCATTCTAGCACACAAACGGCATTCTTAACTGAATTAATTCCTAAACACATCCATACATCCATACACACAATCAATCGTCACTGTTAGAAATACTTCATATACAGCAGTAGATAACACTGTTCTGTGAAATGTGGGACTTATAGGCAGAGTACATGTCAAAGATCTGGTAACAGTCATTCGGTCAAGTAATGACAGTGTGGCATACAACTCAAAGTATTTCCTAGTCCGTTTCATAGCAGCAAGAATATTGCAATCGTGATACTACATTTTCAGAGTTACACTTTGAGGAAACTTGCACTTCAATTTCTCTGTTCACCGTGCTCTTAGTTCTATGATCTATTTCTATGCGCTGTCTAGGTACACCATCCTACCTTTTGACTTTCTTGCTTGACCACACAAAACAAATATGCATCGATGACCTACAAAATACAAACAACAGAAACAGTTCTTGCACCATTTATTCTTCTGCATTCAGGTATTACACCTTTTCCTCTGTTGCTGCCAATTACCTCATCGCCCAGCCATTGTCCTGGCTTCAGGCCACAAAATGAAATGCCATAAAGGCTGATATTTCCGACTCTGGCCTCTACTCGGCTTCCGTCACGGTCAGTCTGCAGTAATCGTACTGTAAGAGACAGTTAGAAACACATCAGGCATGTTCATTGCTCATTTTCTCTCCATACCAGAATACTGAGTGCGTCTATTCTTTACGGAAACGTTGACTTTGGGTCCAAATACAGCTTACTTTAACATACTTTACAACGATTTGTTCTGGTTCTTACCTTTCTGAAACCATTCTCTGTCTTCCTCAACCTCCATACATGGGTCATCAACGTCACTGTCCTCCTCACTGTCAATTGCTTTCAATACACATTCCCCTTCTTCCATCTTGAGTACATCAATGCTTCTTTTGAAGCAGTCACCACTGATGTCACATTCATCACCGCTGTTTAGAACCAAGTTTTGTGGGGGACTGTTTTTTGGAATGTCGTCAACAGCAGTTTGTATTTTGACGTTGTCCTCTGAGATGTTCTCAGAGACTACTTGTGCAGGTCCTTTAAAGGCTTTCAAGTGGGCTATACTATACATGGTTCCTAAACGTTTCCCAGACATGGTTTCCAGTGTCACTCTTTTACCCACTACACTGGTAAGTTTGTATGGTCCCCGATAGGTAGGTTCCAGCGACCCTCCCTGTCTTGTTTTACGTCTTGCATTCAGCAACAGAACACTCTGTCCAACCTCAAATGTAGTTTTTCCAAATTTTGACATGTGTCTTTTACTATATTGCCTTTGTTGTCTTTCTTGTGCTTTAGAAATATTTTTCAAGCACAATTCTGCATCCGCTTCTTGTTGTGCTATAAAATCTTTCCTGTAC
This sequence comes from Emydura subglobosa, assembly GCA_007922225.1. Taxonomy (NCBI): domain Eukaryota; kingdom Metazoa; phylum Chordata; order Testudines; family Chelidae; genus Emydura; species Emydura subglobosa. The sequence goes on from ML681336.1 coordinate 6,667, forward strand.
CGCTGTATGTCTTCTTCAGTGTGTTCCATGACCTCGGGAAGCTTTGAAAAATAAAGGTCATGGTGTTCTATTACTAAGACTAATAGTCACACAGTAACAAGTTTGAAATAAAAGTTACGGCCATCAAAGACACGTACCATATAATTTTCTTGAACTTGGTCTGCAAATCTTGCTTCCCGTCCCATCATTAGTAGCATTGGTGACATTTTGGTACTCATGCTGGGTTTTGAGCGCAGTGAAAACAGAATGGCTGGAAGATACTCATCCCAAGTATTAAGTTTATTGCCAACACACTTTGCCAGTCCTCTGTGAAGAAAAGTTTTCGTTGTATTATTAAAATAAAGCAAGGGTTAAATCACTGTTTTTGTATTCAATGTATACATAACCGAACTGGTGCATGGACGCTACGTTACAAGAACACCGTTATTGTACACAATAACCAAATGTGCTTTATGGGTGTGCTATCCGACACGTTTCCCAAGGAACTGTCAGGACACAGCTGCTGTGCAGTGTCGCCTTACATCATTGGGAAACAGTAGATAGATTGTGTAAATGTTGAATGGTGCGATTCACCTTCTCGCATGACTTGTCCAACTTCCCTTTTACACTGTTCTTGCTTAAAATCCCTATACTTACTTTTTGATGGAATTGTTCGTGATTTCAGCAAGTCCGTTTGTTTGAGGGTGATAGGGGCTGGTGAAGCTACGCTGAATGTTAAATCTCTTGCAAAGTTCTAGGTTCAACTGTAAAAGAAATATTAAACAAATCTATGTAAATATACACCCATTAAAAGGAATGCTACTTTTCCTAGTACACATAGCTGTTATCTGCTAATGCTTAGCTGTCCTAGGTGTGCTGTCGAAAGTATATCCAGCAATAACATGCTGTGGATAAATAAATTTCTGATGTAAAAGACCATGTTTACCTCCCAGGAACTGAATGTCTTCGACATGTGTCTCAGATATGGAGTCCAATGCAACCGATTGTTGCAACGGAGACCCTAATTACCCTCAGGCACTTCTTGAGGCCAACACCGACTGCGGGGACAGAGGGTGCATATGGAACCCTTCTTCTGGGACGTAAGATTTATTTTCTGCTCCCCGGGAACTCTGTGCGACTGAGGCCGGCGTCTCCCACACGCCATTCGCCAACTTAGGGACCCTGTCATGCACGGCGCAAGGATTAAAGGTAGAGAAACCCAGCATGGCACGGAAAGTGAAACCAAAATGATACATAATATTACAGTGTGAAATAATGCACTTCAGTATTCACCAGTGCACAGTACAGGACAATTAAATCAGTACTCAAAAATAATCAGACATAAGATGAAAAAATTGAAAGTTCTTTCCAGAGTATGTGGTCTGATACATAGAGAAAATTTGTGGTTAGTGCCGAACATCGGCATACTGTCAAGTACTTTGCAATGGATATGAGCTCGCACTGGAAGTAGAACTGTAAGCAAGTGGAGAACAGGGAACGTCTGTACCCACACCGTTGCCTGCCCAAGAAAAGGTGGCTGGTTACGCAACCTTTCCCTGACCAATCCACATTCCATAGACATTAACAGGGAAACAAAAGTATTGTTCATCATCAAGCATCAGAGACATAGGAGACTGTTTAAAGACACACTGCGAAGAGCTCCGGAAAGATCTCTGTACCGTATTATTAAACTCTGATCCACGATCAGTCAGAATCCGTTGAGGACATCCATATCTAAGGCACAATTTCCATATCTTCCTTGCCACCATAGAAGAAGACTTACTTCGAAGTGGAAATGCTTCTACCCATTTTGAAAAATGATCTACCACTGTCAGAATGTACTTGTATCCTCTCTTTGTCTCAGGCATTGGCCCTATTAAATCCATTCCAAGCAATTCCCATAACTGAGTAACCTGTGTGCAAAGGAACAGGCGTGAGTGACACTTGTTATGTATCGTACAGTCCTGTTCTCAGAAGCCCATTGTCAATATGATCCTTGAACACAGTTATGTGGTTCAAAGAGCCAATCAACGTACCATACCACTGTACAAACTGTGACAACAGAAAGAGAAAGCAGGAAGGACGGATATGGGATGTGGGGAAATGGAAAAGAAGGCATGAATGGGAGAAGAAGAAAGATGATAAAGCACAGTGTAGCGGGTATCCCATGACAGCTTATTAAAAAAAATTAAATGTATCTCCACTATCCATATTCATGGCACATGTTGCATAATGAACAAGGTGTTTCCGGACACAAATGTTGAACAGGAATCATGAGACCGAGTGCTGTCGAACAGTGTTCTGAAAGGATATGATAATGATTATTAAGGGACTTGGACAGGAATGTATCTCCCAGAGAGCCTGTTGTCATAAGCAATCTTAGTTCCAGAATGACAATGCAAGGCCACATAACAATTGTTAGGCACAGAATGAGCACTATGAGCGTTTCACCTTAATGCTTTTCAGGGTGGAATCAGCAGTCAGAACCTTTCCCAGTCTCTGGCAATCCGGACACTGTGCAACCTACAGTAGATGAAATAGTATAACAACAGTAACCTCATTTCCCATGTACAGAAACCGTTTGCATTTTTCCCTCTAATTGCATACATCATATTTCTGTGAAATGGTAGAACATACCCATTCTGCTATGTCACTGGTCATCCCTGGCCAATAGTATCTGGAGCCCATAGCAAGTCTAGTCTTGTTAATTCCTTGATGTCCACCCTGTGCACTGTCATGATAGTGCTTAAAAAGATCAAACGCTTCCTTCCTGGTGTGGACAACAAGTACCTTTCTTCCTTTTGAGGAATGGAAAAGGGTTCCTCCTGGTAATAAAAAAAACATAGACCTATTAGTGCTGCAGTGAATGTAGCATCATGACAGCTAACTGTTTCTCTATACAGAAGAGGATAAGATTGGGCCAACTAATGGTCACTGGGACAGTGCATCAAGTGGGTGGATGCAGCCCAGCTCCAACAGAACAGGGCACCTACCACCCGCATCACAGCTGGGAGAAGAAACAGTGCGTGAAATGGTGGCGCACGCCTTCCACAGAAGCTGGCTGCTGACACACCCCACAAAGCTGTGAGCTGTGCACAGCTGGGCAGTGGGCTGCTACCACAACGCTTTCCAAGAACTTGATGTCCGCCACCCGCATCCCCCTGAAGTCTACTTTGCAGCGCATGCCCCCTGAATGTTTCATGTGGGTACGCGAAGCAGTGATGGAGAATAGATGATGCAGTTAACACACATGTATTTTCATCACCTACATAGGTACTCAGGTACATGTAATTGAAATGTATTTGGACATTGACTGGACTGTCAGAGGTATGTGTAGTACACATGGGAACTTATTACTTGCCTTCCAAGGAGAACTTTGCAGCAAGTCTACGCAGACAAAACCGTTGTCCTTTACTCATCCCTTCTGGGTATTTCTTAGTGGTCCTGTATGCGAAAACCTTCGCAATTTTTTCATCAAAGGAAGTTCCTGAGTATTCATTGAAATAAAGGATTAAATTGTGAACAGGTGCATATTGTATTAAATCTATAATCTACCAATATCATCAGCGTACTTCTGATATTATGAATGACATGTACAGTACTGATATCTAAGCAAGGTAAGGCACATTGTACAATGCTTGGACAATGATAACAGATACAGAAGGAACAGCAAGATTTCTGTGGCACTTCAAAGAGTAAGTATTTCAGTAATAACAGACATAAGCTTACACAGAGTAGGTAACAGGGAGGCATGTTATAGAAATCAAAGCACATTGAGAACAGTGGTGTGAAGGTGAGGGGGAAACAGGGGGGAGGAGTGGGGTTGAGTATGGCACTTGAGGCCTGATGGCGGTATGATATGGATTGATATGATGTCCATTTCTTAGCAGTTGGGTAGGAAGAGGATGTCTGTCTGTATCTGTGGCAGTCTTCCCATGAAGTTTGTGGATTTACATTTAAAATGGCTCAAAAAGCTACACCACTTCTCCATCACCTCTGTCTTGATGAACGCAAAGGCACCCAGTGCCGCAAAGAAAACTCTGACATGAAAATCAAAGAGGCCGACAAAGGATGCACCGTTGTCACCATGAATAGATTTGATAATGAGCAGGAGGCTGCAAAAGAACTTTCAAACACCATTATCTGCAAGCCACTACTGTCCCATGCCACTGAATATAAGCAACATAAAGTAAAACATGTACTTCATAAAGTTTTTAAAGAACGAAGAGATAAAATCTACACTGACATACCTCCTGAGGCCAGACCAGGGTAATTCTATCTGCTACCCAAGATCCAGAAACCTGGGAATCCTGGACGCCCTATCCTCTCAGGCATTGGCACTGTCAATGCAGGTCTATAGGCTATATTGACTCTCTCTGCACAGGCTCTATGCCACCAGCACTCCTAGCTATCTTCCTTATACCACTGATGTCCCGAGGAAAGTACAATCCACCACTGATCTTCCAGAAAATACCATACTAGCCAATATGGATGTGGAAGCTCTGTACAGTAAGCCATCCCAAATAGTGTTCCAGATTATGATATTTGACACCTGCCAGGTGAACCTAGAGACTTTGTCCTGAGCCACAACAACTTCAAATTTGGAACTTATCTATACTTCCAAGTCAGTGGCACAGCTATGGGTACCCGCATAGCCCCACATGATGCCACCATTTTTATGGCTTACCTTGAACAACGCATCCTCAAAACTCCTCCCCTAACAACTCTTCTTAACCTATGCTACACTGATGACGTTGTACTCGTCTGGACACACTGGAAAGAGTAACTTGAAGATTGTCCTGTGGATTTTAGTGATTTCCATCACACTATGAACCTCAGCGTACACCAGTTCAGACAAGAAAGCCACTTCATGAAGACAAAGAAAATAAAAACTGGATGTGTACAGTAAAACAACCCTATACCGAAACCCAGATGACAGCAATACATATCTTCATGCCTCCGTTTTTCAACCAAAACACAGAACACGATACGTTGCGTAGAACGAAGCCTTAAGATAGAACCGGATTAGGTCTGAACCGTTAGACAGACACAAACACATATAGGATCTGTATGAAAGATTAGTAACAGTACAATACCCACGTGGAGAAATCAAGAAAAATCTTGACAGAGCCAGACAGGTACCCAGAAGTCAGCTACTGCATAACAGACCCAACAAAGAAAAGAAGAGAACACCACTGGCAATCGCATACAGTCCCCACGTAAAAACTCTCAAAGACACCATGAAAGATCTGCAACCTATCCGAGCAGATTATCCGTCTCTCCCCTGGGCTGTGTCCGGAAGACCCATCTTGGCTTACAGACATCCACCTAACCTGAAGCAATTACTCAGCAGCAACCATACAGCCTACATAAAATCCTTCCCAGGAACCTATCCCTGCAACAAACCCCATTGCCAGCTCTGCACACACATCATCTCTAATGACATCATCACTGGTCCTAACCACATCAATCACACCCTAAGGGGCTCATTCACCTTCTCATCCACTAATGTGATATATGCCATCCTGTGCCAGCAATGTCCCTCTGCCATGTACATTGGCCAAAATGGACTGTTACTACGCAGAAGGATAAATGGACAGAAATCATACATGAGAAATGAAAACAACCATAAACCAGTGGGAGACCATTTCAATTCCCAAGGGCATTCTGTGTTTGACCTGAAAGTGGCTGTACTTCTTCCACAAAACTATAAAAGCAGAATTCCAAGCTAAAATGCTGAGTTAGAAATGATCTGCAAAGTTGACACATTCAAACTGGGTTTAAACAGAGCCCTTGAGTGGCTGTCTCAGTATCGTAGGAAATTCCTTTTCTCACCTCCCACTCAACAGTGGTCCTCATTCCTCAAGTACCACCCTCCCCTTTTCCCTCCTCCTGTCCCCCATTCTTCGCACTGTGCTTTCATTATTACATGATGCATCTCTGTTACCTATTTGGTATATTACTGCAGCTGAGAAAGAGAGCTGAAGTCTATAGGTGCTCCTGGATTTTGATAATGTGAATGTTGATTTTAGTACCTGAAAGGGGGTCCCAGGGAGGATGGAGCTAGGCTGTTCTCACTGGTGGCAGATGACAGAACAAGGAGCAACTGTCTCAAGTTTCAGTGGGGGAGATCTAGATTGGACATGAGGTAAAAGTTTCTGAATAGGAGGGTGGTGGAGCAATGCAATGGGATACCTAGAGAGGTGGTAGAATGTCCAACTGTACATGTTTCTAACCTTTGGCTTGACAAAACCCTCGCTTAGATTATGTATATGAGGTCATTCCTGCTTTGATCTGGGTGATGGAGTAGCTGAAGTCATCCGCTCCCTTCTGTCATGCGTACTGGCTTGATTGGGGTGGCATCTAGTATATTGCGTGACATCAGCATGGCATAATCATAATAAACCATGTGGGATATGCCATGTCAGGTACTGTTTGAAAGGTTATAATATGCTAAGTAAGATAATACTTATGTTCAATTATAATATGTGAAATGGAAGTTATAGATGGATTTGAGATATCTGTGTTTCAAATTGTGCTGCCTGGGCAACACCCCAGATAGGATGGCCGCAGAACAATGGCCCCTTAAAGTATTCCCAGGTGCAAGGGGCCCAGAGGGAAAAGCCAGCATGACCAATGAGTCACCAGAACCTGCTTACGTGACTCTGTACTCCATTGCAGGCAGCACACCTGAAGAGGCATCAGGATTGGCCCATGTGACTCCGGACTCCAGTTTGGGTCTTGTGACTGTTCACAGGCCACAGGGCCGGGGAAGGGGGTTTATAAGATCAAAACACAGGATCCATTTTGTCTATGATCCTGTCCAGCTGTAGACATACACCTACCTCTGGATCTATTCAGTTTGCAACTGAACCAAAGGACTTAGACCCATCGAGGTACTGGATGTGAACCAGAGTGAACTAAAGAAGCCTGCAAATCCACATTTGTTCCAGAAACCTGATGTAAATGTAGTGTTACTCATTTGTATATCCGTGATTTACTTTAACCCTTTAACATTTCTCTCATGGTTTATTTCTTTCTTTTTGCAATAAACCTTTAGTTTAGATACTAAAGGATTAGGTGCCAGCGTGGTATTTTAGGTAAGATCCAAACTTATAGTGAACTGGTGCTGTGGCTGACCCCTTGGGGTCAGAGGGAACCTTTTTAGTAAAGAGCATAGAGTTTAAATAACTGATCTCTTTACTGGACCTAGTGCTGATTTGGGAGCCAGGAACTGGAATGCAGTAAAGGGGGCTGTGGGCATTTGTTGACTGGCTTCTTGATATCCAGTGTTGGGAAATCAGAAGCAGTTCGTGGCTGCTTGGGAAGCTGGGCTTCAGTGTCACCCACCAGAGCTGGGAGAATCTGCTCTCCTTTTGCAGCCTGCCCTGATCTTGGCATTCTCAGGTCTGTACCCCTGGCACGGACGGGTCACACCTTCCAACTGTATGATTCTATGAGCATGTAGTACACTACCCCTCATTTAAACCTTACATTAGTTAGTAAACTGTGGAGAGTGCAGGTCACCACCACAACATTTATCCTGTCACATCTGTATAGTAAACCCTCTTCTTACCTGCCATATTGATGTTGAGCTGAGAGCCTGGATCCATGGTCTCAGAAAGCAGCTGGGCAAGATGGTAGTTCTTCTCAGTTTCTTGTCAAGACTGATTCCTCTTCTCTTGAAACTTGCCTGCTTGCTTATTTCCATTGCTTCTCTTTTATATTCTTCAATCCAATGTTTTTCAAAATATTTTGCTAATTTACATGAGTAAACACAGGAATTCCAAGAAACAATATAAGAGGGAGAGAACCATGTGCTTTAATTAGTGAAAAGGTGCTAACCACCTAGATTTGTTCTTTAGCTACAGTGTTCCACCCTTCAAACAAAGGGGTATTGGGGTTGTTGTGATTAAATTGAGCAACACCTGGGATGTTATCCAGCCATTAGCTTTGTTCACAAGGTATTTTGAGAGGTCTGGAGCCATGGAGGTCTAGCACGCCCTGCATTTAACACATTTCTGTTTACTGCATAGATGAGTTACTCCCAGAGGATAAGTTCATTAGGGAAAATGGTCCAGACAGAAATGCAATTAATAAAACAGTTATCTTAATGAAATAACAGACATACTTTTAGAATAGAAAGACAGCATGGGTGTGTTGCAATGAGAAACACTCACATCTTTTCAAAAGGGACTCCAGCCACCATTTCACATATTCTGCAATATGCACTTATTAATTTGGTAGTTAAATTTTATAATTTGGCCCATCTTAGCTGAAATTTCACAGTCTACAGTGAGATATGATCAATTATTTAAATACTTTGATATTCATGATCTACTTTAGGATTATACGGGGGAGGTGTTATGGAGGGGGGAAAACAGGGGGTGGAGGCAAGAATCCAAGTTAGCAAGGGCAGAGGAAGAGAGGGTGTGGGAGGTGGGGAAACCAAGGCATATATGTAACATATCTTCTTTTAACATATTGAACAATCACAAGCTAGCATATCACAAGGTCATCCCTTAGATTGGGATATAGTCATATTAAGTATGATATTGGAGGATTCTTTAATTGCTGTATAGAATCCATCCATGGCTGCGTTAACTGTAACTGTTCATGTAGCCATTGTAAAGAATTAGGGTGGTCAAAACTGAGATTTTGTAGTGGTACAGCAAACATAGACAAATCATATTTAACTTGAACAGAAACCATAATTACATCATGTAGAAGTGTCTTATTAGATCCCAAATGGATAATATCATCAGGAGGGGTGGAGTGGAGCACAGAGCAGGTGGTAGAGGGGATATAACCACAGGTAATCAAGTTACAGCATCTTACATCCAAACATCCCAGGCAGCTGACTGGGTTTGAACAGTGTTCTTGGCAATACCGTCCGTCCATCCCAGGTTCCTATAGCAAAGGTGAAAGTTCTGTCCATCCCTCTCCTAGGCTTATTCCTTTCTCAAAAACATTTTGTATACCACAGGATAGCTTGTCCTCAGCGCAGACGGAAGGAAATCTGGAACATAGTTCTTGAAAAGGGTTAGAGGTATTCCAGGTGAGAGTCACAGATTTAGCAGTGGCAATAGACACACACACAATCAAATAACCATAGCTATGGGGAATGCTATAGCCATAGGGAAAACCCAGGTGGCTATAGGGAAGTCAAGCAGCATGTCTGGATGCTGGGCAAATGTAGTTCGCCTGACTAACAGATACAAAAGACTGATATAGGGGTTGCTTAGGTTCATTAACATGTTGATCGTATAGTGGATTTAGATTAACAGTTTATACTTGACAGGAAAGACAATCATAATGCACAATGGGGTGCGCCAGATGTTTTCACAGGAAAGACAAGAGTCACTTGATTATACAATGTGGTTATCAGATACTTGGCTATCACCCAAAGATGGGTGGCTACACAATACATGTTAAAATGCTAATTTGTATGGAGTAACTTCCTATGGGGCCAGAAAGACAGGGGGCCACATACTGATACTTATCAGAACAGGAGATGTTGGTTTACAGACATCAGAAGGGCTACAGTTCTCAAAATTAGTTTGCATTTAAATGGTGGTCCTGAGACATCCTGTGTGATTTTAGCATCTTTATCTCAGTCTCAGTTTGGGGCATCCTGTCAATGATTGAACATGAGGGCTTCCATCACAGTTCAGGCTACCCAGTTTGAGGCCAGGCCTTCTATAATCAATTTCAGACCAGGCATTCTATAATCAATTCTATGATTTCTTCTTTGATTCCACACAGACATGGCATATCTGAGATGCATTAATATGATTTTGAAATATTTTGGTCAATTCTTATAACATTCTCTCCCCCCCTCTCCCCCCCCTTCAACACAGTGGAGATGGAAAAGAAAACAGGAAGGGAAATAGTGATTTTGCTAGCATGGTCACTTTCCATGCTTCTTTTCCTCACTCTTGCATAAATCAGTGGAGAGTCACTACGGTATAACAGTGCTTTGTACAAGAAGGGACAAATCTGTCATTCACTGGGAATAGTAGTGAGCATGAAGTGTCTTTCAGGGGCAGCTCCCTGCATCTCACACCAAGTTAGAAGTAAGCATGGATTAGGGTTAGGGCCACAGGAATGTAAGTAATGTCCCTGGGGGTTACTCATACATATTTATAACATCATAGAAAGCTGACACATACATATAAACATTATTATGTATTGTAGTAAACCATGACTGTACAAGAGAGACTTTGCATGTTATATGATATTTATTGTAAATCAAGAATATGGGTTCAGTAAGATTACACATGGTCATTGATACTCCACAGGCAATCACAATACTATACTTCTGGAATATTTGATAATTAAGTTCGTCTCACAGTCAAAATTATGTGAAAAAGCAGTAATAAAATAAACAGTTGCAAAAGGCAATCCCCATTGCTGGAACAATGGCAAAAGAAGTGTTGACAGCAGGACTGGAAGTCAGTCATCCAGGAACATGATCCAACGGAAGAATCTTGCGCTACAAAAGTAAGTTAAGAAAGATAGAATGAAAAGTCACAGTAAGAACAAGAGTAAGTACAATAATAAAAAGACAGATATCCTTGCAAAAATTGATACCACTTAGACATGCATCCGCACAATGAAGATAAAGGTAAATGCTGACATGGTAACAGTATGAAGAGTATAGATAAAATATTAGATCCTCAAAGGAGCATACTTCAAATGTGTGGCACTGTTTCATGGAATCAGTCCCCCTATAGCATGTTTCTAGGTATTGGGATGCCTGTGCCTTTAAGAGCTGAGCCTCCCTGAGACAGAGACGAGGGTAAGAGCAGAAACAAAACAGCCCCACAGCCCCCTCCCCCGGATCTATTTTTCAAACAGGGCAGGTCATAGGTGGCCCATCCCAGGGGGGTCACTGTGACCCCCTCTGCCCCTCATTAGGGTGGGGTTTTGCCTCTACAATAGGCTAACAACACCGCCCCCCCGGGCTAACCCCGGCTGATTCCTACCCCCCTCCCTGGTTTTGGTCCTCAGACCCTCTCCTACTCCTGCCTGCATCAGCTGCACAGCACAGACCAGTAAAATTCTGCCCCCTGATTACATCCTGCCCATCCCCGCCTCCAATGTGCCCCCTTTGCCCCTTTTTAGCCACTCTGAACAGCGGGCAACACAGTCTAACTCCGAGCAAGGGCAGGGTGAGGGCAGCGGCTTCAGAAAATGTTAGAGAGCATGCTCAGTTCTTCTGCGCATGCTCAGTACACCCCCAGGCACACGTTCTCATGACATACAGTTTTTCATTTCACCCGGGAAGCCGCGGGGGGCACCGCGAGGGTCTGTCGGGGGGGGGGGGAGGCGCAGCTGATCTCGGGGTGTTTAACAAGGGGACGGGACGGGGCGGGGCCGTGCACTGTCCTGGTCGGGCGGGGGGCGGGGCTGTGGGGGGGCCGTGCATGCTCCCGGTCGGGCGGGGGGCGGGGCCGTGCACGCTCCCGGTCGGGGGCGGGTGGCTGGACCCTGCGCGCCCCGTGCCCGGCTGCGGGTGTCGGTTCCAGCCGAGCTGGGGAAGTTCCCGCTGTTTGTCCGCGGGGAAGCGGCTGTTCCCGCACAGGCTGCGCGGAGCGGGCCGGGGCCGGGCCGGGAGCGGGCCGGGCGCGGTGGGTGGGGCTAGAGCAGGAGGCGGGGGCAGGCGGGAGGTTTCCCCGATTGACACCCGCACCCCAGGACCGGGAGCTGCGGGGGGACCCGAGCTGGGGGCGGCAAAGTCCACAGCCGCGCGCATCTGCCCCCTGCACCCGGCGGGGGGACCGTGGCGCTCGGGGCGGGGTCGCGAGGGCTCCGGGCCCCCTTCCCTGGCGGTGGGTGCTGTGGGACGGGGCTGAGTTAGGATCGCTGCGGGCATGGCGGGGGGAGCAGAGGGTTCGCCCCCAGGGCTACTGTAGATCTGGGAGGGGGGAAGTGGGAGCGGGAGCAGGCCCACCTCTTAGTCTGCCGTGTACAGCGCCTTGCACCAAGCGGGGGTTGGGAGGTCTCTGCTGAGCTGGAATAGTGCGGCTCCTTCCCAACCCAGCGCTGGGATACCCAGCTAGCAGCAGCTACTGCGCCACTCTGGGGGCACAGGAAAGGAGCTGACGCCGCTCCTCGATGGGGGTCTGGGCCCTGTGCCGGTGTCGTGCCAACAACTGAGAGCAGACCGTTTGACTCAGGCTGTACCGAGCAGCCTCACAGGGACGGAGCCAGGCTCAGTGATGTTTGCTGCACCCGCTTGCGCCCCCCCCCCCCGCCCTCACTGGGAGTCAGACTCCGTCGCCCACTCTTTAGAGCAGCTAAAAAGGGGCAAATTGGAGGTGCGGATGGTCAGGATCTGAGCAGGGGACAGAATTTTACTGGCCTGGGAGGTGAAGCAAATGGAGACGGGGCAGGAGAGGGGCTGAGGAGCAAATTCAGGGGCTGGGGGGGGTAGGAGCCCGGGTTAGCCCAGGGGGCGGCGCTGCTGGCCTGTGGCAGAGGCAAAACCCCAGCCCAGGGAGGGGCCGAGGGGGTAACAGTGACCAGCTGGGATGGGCCACCTGTGACCAAAAAGAGTGGGGGGGGGGGGGGGGCTGAGGGGCATTTTTGTTTTCCCTCTCCCAAGAGTCTGCAGAAACTGGCGGTACTGGGGGGTCCACATGTTTTGACACTGGGTATCGTATGTGCCAGAAGCAGAGACGGGTCACAAAGTGCCGGACAGAGTTTTTGCCACTACACACACAGTGATGGCGGGCGGGACAGGGTGGTTGACCGATGTTGCAGCTACTGCAACCCCCTCCCAGCCAAACTAGCATCCTGCGCAGCAGGTAAATCCTGGGGGCAGAGCCACGGAGGAGGGTGGTGGGGGTGGCTGCCAGGGAGAAAGTGGCAAAGCTCCCCTGCTGCCTGGGGAGAAGCCTGCCTGGGACGGGACAGGAGCCTGCCCTGGCAGTAGCCGGGTGGCAGAGCAGGGGCAAAAGCGCTGCTACCACCTGGGGAAGCCACATGGGGGGAGCCCGGCCCCACTGCCAAGACTGGGGGGTCCATGAGTGACAGGCCAGGATCAGGACTACAGGGCGGTGCAGGGTCCTGTGTGGCAGGATGGGGACTGGCTGCTACTGGCAGCAGGCTGGGCTGGGCCCGGTGCCCCCCAGCCCCACCACTGGCACAGCGGTGCTCACCAGCTGCCTGCCCCGCTTCTCCCTGCCTGGCTTCTGCTGCAGCTCTGCTCTGGGGCTGCCCCGGCACGTCCCTTCAGGTGGGGCTCGGAGCAGCTCTGCTGTGTGGCTCAGGGTGCCCAATTCTCCAGCCAGGGCCTCCAACCACCTCCCCCCTAGTCCTAGCCTAGCTGGGCTCCTCCGAGACTTACCTGCTGCCGGGCAGCCTGGGGTGGGAGGGGCTCCCACCGACATAATAAAAGCACCTTAAGGAGCTGCAGTAGTTCTGGTGGTAGGAGAGCATCTTCTCTCCCCCCCTCCCCCCCCCCCCCCCCACACACACACACAGAGCGCTGTCCACAGCTGTGCTTATGCCGGCAAAACATATGTTGCT
>VOCO01039863.1:0-10422 GCA_007922225.1 Emydura subglobosa
GGTCCGGCGGCCGTCATAGGCCAGGATTGGGTGGTGGAGAACAACTGTGTGTCTGAGTGCCCTGAGATGGGGGCTGGGCAGGGGGAGGCTCAGAACTGCTGCACCGGTAGGTCTGGTACAGAACCGTGGTACAGCTGCCTCTGGAGCTGGGAGGAGAAGTGCCCAGGCTGGGGCATGGAGCTGAGCTCTCGGGCAGTGGCAGCTGGGATGTTTGTGTGGGTGCAGCTTGCAGGCTGGCTTGGATTAGTCAGTGGGGCACTGTGGGCAGGTGTGGGGTTCCGGGTGGTGAGTGCTGCTGGCTGGCCAGACTGGGCTGCCTCCATCTGCTCCGTGTCACCGGCTGGTTCATCTCCCTTCTTGGCCCCTCCAGGAGCGCGCAGGTCTCCGCTCCAGCCGTGCAGGAAGTCTTTCTGCCGTAATGGTTTCCTTTGGGAGCAGCCGGGCTGTGCACAGCCTGTGCATGCTGCTGGAGTGGCCAAGCTGGGGGCGCCCCGGTCTCCAGTGCTGCTGCTCTGCTTTCTCAGGCTGCTGTTGCCTCACTAAATCCTTCCGTTGCTGGAGTGCCAGCCCCTCCCCTGGCGCCTGCCCCATTATTGACTTGTTCTCGCAGTTAGCAAGTTTTTTCTCTCATCTGATGTTGACTTGGCCTGCTGGTTTGAGGTCCTTCCCCCTAGGTCTGCCATAGCCCAAGCCCAGCAGTGTTGGTCCAGGGCAGTGTGTGGATGGGAGGCCTTGGAGGACATCCAGGTGCCAGAGAGCAGGGTGAGTGACTGCTGAGGACACTCTCCCCTCTGAGTGAGGGCTAACCCCAGAACGGCTTTGCAGGGCACTGGAGCTGCTGGAGATGTGGTTGTTCGGGGAAGATGCAGAACGTGGGTCCAGGCCACTCCCGGCTCCACTGTCTTGGCCAGGCCTTAGCTCCCTAGGCCTCACCCTGTCTGTTAAGTTGAAATGAGATTCTTCCTGCCCAAACCTGTTCTGTGTCTCTCCCCAGGGATGGTGAACGAGGCAATTCCCGTGTGCTGGATCCTTTCCCCGGTTAGCTGATGGCTTGTACAGGGCTCTGAGAGCCTAGCCTGGAAAATGGAATAGAGATGCAGAGGATTATTGCAGAATCCACACCCCTTCAGAAATGGTGTATCCAAATCTGTTGTGCTGTGTTGGCATTGTGCATTGGTAAACGGTTGCCATGCTTACCCCAGAAGTAGCTGCATGTCAGCGTTGGCACGAGCGAGTCCTGCGTCTGAAGGATGCTGGGGGAATAGGTATTGTTGGACTAGAGGCTTCTCACACGAAGGCAGAGGGCAAGGCTGCGCAGTTAGCGGTGTCTTGGTTTGGGGTAGTTCCAGCTAGTTTGCAATGAGCGACCGAGGAAGGAGCGACGAGCGAGGAGAGCCCAAGGCAGAGTCACTAGCATTAAACTAGGAGTGTATAGCAATGAGTTACCCCTCACACAGTGCCCATCTGAGGGCGGCTGGCCTTACTGCGGGAAGGCAGCAGAGAGCCCGGCTGTGCAGCAGTGTGGACTGCTTTCACCCGCTGGGCTGGGCTGTGCTGTGCTGTGCTGTGCCGTGCTGCTCCTTCCCCTCGCAGCCTGACAGGCCCTGGCTCTAGCCCTGCCTGACAGCGTAAGCCTGCTCCACGCTAGAGGTAGGTCGATGCAAGGCAGCTTCTGTCAAGTTAATTGTGGTCGTGCCTACACTTACATTTCACTCCTGCTGACGTGACTGCTCCACTCAGCTGACTTAACGACTGCACTTCCCTGTGCGGGGTAAAGTCACACTCGATGGAGGTAGGTCAACGCCATGTCAGTGTAGACACTCCGGTGCTTATGTCAATTGTTACTGGCTGTCAGGCTTTGTCCCACGCTGGCAGTACAAGCGCTCCTGGTGGGGGGACACACTGCTGACAGGGAGCAAAGCGTAGACACGCATGAGCCATGGAATTATGGCGGCGGCTGTACGCTGACCTAAGCTAGGTCGACGTAGACACGGCCCCAGGCTTTTCTAGTGGCAGCTGTCGGGATGTTTGGTGAAGCTGTCAGCTGCTCCTGTCCTATCTGCTCTCCGCCCCCTTCCGTGCATTGTGGGATCTGCGGGGACACGTAGCCTAAACACTCACTGCTGCTCCTGTGCCACTGCCTCCTCCTCAGCTGCAGAGCACCCCTCCACTCTGTGCCTTCACTCTCCCCATCTCGCTGCTCCCAGCTGCATGGCACTCTGGGAAAGTAGCCGGCTGCTTGCTGGTGCAACAGGGGAAAGGTCCGGTGTGGGGGAGCCTGGCGCTGCTGCCCTCAGCTCCAAGGGAGGCATGAATGCACAGGAGCCTCTGGCCTCATCAGTTCCCGTCGCTCGCAAAGGGTGTGTACAGAACTGCCTCTGCTGGTCCCCCAGCATGTACCTTTGTGTTTGCTCCCAGCTATTCTTCGGTCTCCCCTGGCGGGTGCCTGCTACCCCAGCCAAGCCCTCTCCTTTGGCCCTACTTGGGCCAAGCTGTGCTTTGGGGTGTTCTCCTCAGGGCACTGAGTCGCTGGTCTCCCTCCCTCTCCTGCTGTCTGCAGAGCCCGCCTTGAGCTGAATGCAGTTTTCCTCGCCCTCCTCCTCCAGAAAGTGTTCCAGCCTCAGGCTGGGCATGGCCTGGGTGTGAGCTGGTCCCTTGGCTTGGCACCTGGCAGGGTTGGGCCCCAGCAGGGTGCCACACAGGGAAGGAGCCAGTGGGAGGGCAGGAAGTGGAGAGGCTGAATGAGGCCAGTGTGCTCGAGGCAGCAGCAGGGCTCCGCGCTGCACTGCATTGATTAAGACCCGAGAGTGACTACGAGCAGCTCTGGCTGGGGCTGTGGTGAGTGGGGCTGGAGCCCCTAGCTGCTGGCACGGAGACCAGTTCATACACCCCTTCTTCACAGGCTCCGGGCGCCTCTCGTGCTGATGCTGTCTTTCGTGGCATCCCGCATTAGCTGCATCTGGGTTGGGCCTCGTCCCCTCTCTGGGTTGGGTGGGCTGGGCTCAGGAGCCTAAATCCTCCCGCTCTGAGAACAGCAGAGACCCTGTGGTCGAGCGGGTGCATGGGGAGAGCAGAGCTCAGTCTGTGTGTCTGTCCCATCGTTGTCCATGTCCTCCCCCCCTCCCCCCACCACCAGGGGCTGTCCATGTGTGACTCCCTCGCCAGGAGTGGGTCTCTGGGCTCTCCCTCAGTGCTGGGGCTACATGGGGTGCCGGAGTCTGTCCCTGGTGAGCTGTAGGACTGTCACTGCTGTGTGAGGCCTGGGTCTCCTGGGAAGGGGGAGCTGTAGCAACACTGTGTGGGGTGGGAAATGCATGGGGCAGGGGCCGCAGAATGGAGGCTCGTGGAACTTGCTGTGCGTGGCTGTTCCTGGGGCACAGATCCGTTCGATGGGTAAACACCTGCCCTGGAGCTGGGATTCCTGCCTGCAACGTGGAGCTAGTGATGAGGAGGTGCCATTGCTGCTGGGATGAGGGCAGAGGCCCTCACCCTCCCTGCACCTCATCAGGGGTCTGCCAACATCTTCCCACCAAGCAGACCATGTCCTACTCCTAGCTGTCTCTTGTGTGCTGCAGCAAATTCAGGCCCCTTGTCCTCACCTCCTTAGGGACTCTGCCTCATCATTGCATCCTCCGCTCTGCCAGCCTGGTGCGCTGGGTTTCGCAGAAACCTGCCCTGCCTGGCATCCTCCCATCAGCGCCTGCCGGCCATGCTATGCTGCAGCTGCCCTGTGAGGGCCCTGCCCGTTGGTGTGAGCTATGGGGCAGCCAGCAGAGCAGGGAACCTAGGGACCCTCATGACACTGCTGCCCTCCCTCCACTATATACCCAGCTGTCTGGTTCGGCAGGGCCAGCCCTGATGCACTATGCAGGTGCTCTCTGCAGCCACCAGTAAGGGCCGGCCCCCCAGCGAGTGGGGGTGGGGGACATGGAGCTTTGCCACCCATGGCCCTGTTGGAGTGGGGCTGGCTGGCGTGCAGGGCCCATGGAATCGGGCACGTAGGCCTGTCCCTTAGCAATGCCCTGGGACTGGTGGGGGCTGTCCCGGAGCTTGCCCCAGGCCTTACCTCTGCCCTGGTGCCGTGGCCTGGTGCTCCACTCCCTCCGCTGACCGCGGGAGCCCTGGTACCGTGGCTCAGAGGGCAGCTACACTGCGTGCACACGACCTAACCAGAGACCCTCCTGGGCTGCCCCATCTTGCCCACAGGAAAGCTCTGCACACACCCGGGGTTGGGGGTGCCATCCCAGGACACGCAGCTGCTTCGCTCCTCTCACAAGCAGGGTTTGTTCAGGGTGCTGGGTGCCCTCTCGGCGGGGCAGCATGTCCTGCCCCCTGCAGTCCAGTGGGCTCCGCAGGGTGGCTCCCTGGCACAGAGGTGGAGCTGGCATGGGTCACAGAGTAGTCGTAGGGCAGGCTTGTGGTGGCAGCGGGAAGCCTGGGTTACCAGTGGCTGGGTTGGGGCTGCCGGGGCCCCTGGTGTCTGTCGCCCTGCGTGTAGGAGCAGTGTGCCTTAACCTCTGGCCAGGGCAGTTCAGGTTCCCAGTCCACACACACCCTTCCCCCCACGCACGGCACATGCCCAGGGCCACCGCTGCAGAGCTGGGAGGACACGTCCCTGGCCCCACACTGCCTAATCCTGCTCCGGGCCAGGGGATTAGGAATTAGCTTCTTTAGAGCCCTGCGTGGCTGCTGGAGCTGCACATGGCTGGGATGTCCTCTGCGCTCTCCTGCTGGGTGGCGGGAGAGGAGGGGGTCTGGGGCTGTGGCTGTTGCTATTCTGGTCTGTATAGGTTTTATACTGTGCTTGTCCCCGTGGCAGCTGGGCCCCTTCCAGCCAGGCATTCAGCCGAGTGACTCCACATCTGCCACGTGTTCGTTCTCTGTCCGCTCCCCAGGGGAGGGAGCACGTGCTGTGGAGTCTGGATTTGGGTCTGTTTTAATGATATCGCTGTGCCCGTTGCTCTGTGTGTGTTGGAGGAGGCGGGTCGAGGAAACATGCCTGCCGCTTGGAGGTTGTGAGAGCCCTTAGACCGTGAGGGTTCCCCCTAACCTGGGATGTCCCCCTCACTGTCCTCGACCCCAGCTCTTCACCCACGCATTCCTCTTGGTGCCATGGCATTCTCTGCGGGGAGGGAATCTCCAAGCTGGAGCTGAGACCTGGTGATGGCCCACGTGGGGTGTCTGTGCTGGGAGCAGTGTCTCTGTGCCAGGCTTGTGGGAGGGGTGGTATCGTTGCCCGCACCTGTGCCAGAGCGGGATCCTGGGGGTCTCGGACTCCTGGGGGTCTGCAGGGCTTGCTGGGGGATTAGCCAGTCTCAAGGGGAGGCAGTGTGGCCCAATGGGCAGATCACCGGACTGGGACACAGGAGCTCTGGCTTCTCTTCCTGGCTCTGCTGCTGATCTGGGAGCCCGTGGGCCAGTCACTGCCCCTTCTTCTGTTGGGGTTAGTGGCCCTGCCACCCTTTGTGAACCGCTGTGAGAGCTACGCGGAAACGGGCTAGGCAGGGCAGGGTTACCCAGGGCGGCGCGCTCTGCAAACGGGAGAAGGTGGCGAAGGGCAGCTGAGGTCAGGGTGGCGTTGGGGACTGTGGGAGGGGTGCTGTGCTGAGGTGGGACTGGTGCCATGGGGGACAGGGGGCTTGCGGCTCCTGCTGGGGACTTGCGGTATATGTCACCCCACCCAGCCCCTCCTTCTTGCTCTACAGCCCATGCCCTGCATATGTCCTGCCCCTTGCCCTGGCAGGGCCCCTGGCTGGTCATCGCCTGCCCCTCTGTCCCCCGTCCCTGGATCTCTGAGAGCTTCCTCTTAGCAGGGCCCTGCCTGAATCCAGCCCCTCTCACTGGCCCAGCAGCAGCTCATCCCCAGTGTGGGGAGAAGCCCAGAAACCCAGCACTGGGGCGGTCTCCCTGTGCCTGGTGCCCTGGCCCGCGTGGTCAGCCCTTCGAGGCCCAGGGGCAGGTCTGAGCCTGGCTGGCTGGTGGTGGGTTCCCTGCGACCAGGAAACGGCCCCCACCCTGGCTGTGCCTGGCTCCCTCACGTGTGCGCTCTGCTCTTCCAGGACGCGGTACATCAGTACGGAGCTGGGCATCCGGCAGCGCCTCTTCGTGGGCGTGCTCACCTCCAAGAGCACGCTGAACACGCTGGCCGTGGCAGTGAACCGCACACTGGGGCACCGGCTGGAGCGGCTGGTGTACTTCACGGGCACGCGGGGCCGCAAGGTGCCGCACGGCATGACGGTGGTGACGCATGGCGACGAGCGGCCCATCTGGAACATGTACCAGACCATCAAGTACCTGCTGGACCACTACGTGGGTGACTTTGACTGGTTCTACCTGGTGCAGGACGACACCTACACGGAGGCCCATCGCATCAGCCGCCTGGTCGCCCACCTCAGCATCGACGCCCTCCTCTACCTGGGCCGGCCTGAGGAGTTCATCGGGGGCGACACCGAGGGGCGCTACTGCTACGGCGGCTTCGGCTACCTGCTCTCACACAGCCTGCTGCTGCGCCTGCAGCCCCACCTGGAGAACTGCCGCAATGACATCCTGAGCGCCCGGCCCGACGAGTGGCTGGGCCGCTGCGTCATCGACTACACGGCCACCAACTGCGTGGAGGAGCATGAGGTGAGAGCGCCCCGTGTCCCCCCTCATCCCGCTGACTCTGCTGCTGCCCTGTCTGCCCCCCACCGGCCCTCCGTCTCATCATCCCGCTGCCCCTCACCAATCCCCCATGCTCCCTCCGCCCCACACCGATCCCCACTGCCCCATCAGCCCTCCCCCACATTGACTCTGCCGCCCCATCAGCCCTCGCCCCGCACCGATCCCTGCTGCCCCATGTTCCCTCCCCCCACTGACTCTGCCCCCATGCTCCCCCCTTCCCACACTGCTCCCCCGCCCCGTGCTCCCTTCACCCCCCACTGACCGCTCGGCCCCATCAATCCTCACCCCCACCCCATCATCTGCAAGAAGGAACAGGCGATGAGAGCAATCCCCCAACTGCCACCCACCCCTCCACCCATCAGCCTCCCACTGATCCCCTGTGGGGAGACACTTGAAGTGAGACTGACCCCGCTGCTACTCGTGCCCTCCACCTGCACTGACCTGAACTCCACCCCATTAACTGTATGGAGGAGTGCAGTCCCCGCCCTCTCCTCCAGCTCAGAGCCTGCGGTACCGGTACCAGTGCGCAGAGCAGAGATTGGGGTGTGAACTGGGGCGGGTGTTACCCCATCTCTTCTCCGGTTCAGGGCCTGCGGTACCAGTACTTTGAGCTGGGGAAGAACACAGATCCGGAGCGGGAGAGCGACCCCCGTTTCCAGAGCGCATTCACTGCCCATCCCGTGCTGGACCCCATCCAGATGTACAGGCTGCACAAGCACTTTGCCCAGGTGGAACTGGAGAGGACCTACCAGGAGATCCAGCAGCTCCAGGTGAGGCCTGGCAGAGGGGATGGGCCCAGGGCTCTGAGTCAGATGGGCAGGGAGCAGGCAGGCCACAGCTGACACCACCTTGGCCCAAGGAGACTTCCTAGTTCTTCTCAATCTGCTTTACCTGCCTTCATGAGACAGCCAGAGTACAGAATCCCCCCAGCCTGTGGCCAGGCATCTTCCTTCACCCTGTGTGCTGGTGACCGAGCCGACAGAGATGGTTCTGCCAGGAGAATGGGCCTTCCGGGGTGGGGGAGCATACTTTCTGCCTGCAGTTACTCTGGTAGATCTGGGCTGGCCTGACCTCTGAGCCCAGCCTTGCACTATTACCCAGCTCAAGTGCACCCCTGCTGGCTGCCTTCCTCCTCCGGGTCAGAAAGCACCTCTGGGATGGAGGTTACGCTCTGATCTCCTGCATAACGCAGGCCGAGAGCTTTCCCAAAATGGTCCCTGGCTGAGCTAGAGCAGAGCTTCTGAAAACATTGAGTCTTGATTTTAAAAGCTTCCAGTGATGGAGAATTTTCCATGACCCTTAGTAACCTGTCCCAATGGCTAATTCCTGTCACTCAAAAACTTGCACCTTATTTCTAGTCTGAATTTGTCTAGCTTCAACTTCTGACTTTTCTCTGCTAGATTGAAGAACTTTCTACTATCACAGTTCCAGAGGGTCGCCGTGTTAGTCTGTATACAGCAAAAACAACCAGAGTCCTGCTGCACCTTAAAGACAAACACATTTCTGCGGGCATAAGCTTTCCTGGGCTGCATCTGATGAAGTGGGCTTAAGGTGCTACCGGACTCTCGTTTTATCCAATTTCTGTTCCTCTTGTAGATTCTTGTAGACTTGATCAAGTCACCCCTTAACTTCCTCTTTGTTAAGCTAAGTAGACGGAGCTGCTTGAGTCTCACGATAAGGCACGCCTTCCACTCTGTTCATCAGTCTTGGGGCTTTCTCTGAACCCTCTCCAATTTACCAGCATGCTTTCTGAATTGTGGACACCAGACCTGGGCACAGGGTACCAGCAGCCCCTGCATTAATGCTTGATATAGTGGTGATACGAGATCCCTTCTCCTACTTGATGTTCTGAGGATGGCATTAGCCCTTTCAGCAATAGCCTCTCACTGGAGCTCATGTTCGGCTGGTTATCCACCATGTCCCCTTGCTGCCCAGGATAGAACCCCCCTTCTGGAAGTATGGCTTGCGTTTGCTGTTCTTAGACGTATGTCTTTGCATTTGGCCAAATTAAAAACACATTGTTTGCTTGTGCTCAGCTTACCAAGCAGTTCAGGTCGTTCTGTATTGATGACTTGGCCCTCTTTGTTATTTATTGTTCCAGCAATCTGTCATCTGTACATTTTACCAGTCATTTTGTTTTTTCAAAGCCATCAATAAAGATACTAAATAGCATAGGGCCATGAACTGTTCCCTGCAGACCCTATTAGAAACGCCCCAGCTCGATGATGGCTTCCCATGTACAATTACATTTTGAGACCTATTAGCCAGTCTTTAATCCATTTAATGTGTGGTCATGTTGATTTTTTTGTCTTTCTAGTTTATTAATTGAGTTGTCATGCAGTACCAAATGAAATGTCTTACAGAACTGTGTAGATGTGATGTAATTACTTACCTTCATCAACCAAACTTGTAATCTCATCAGAAAAGATCAAGTTAGTCTGACAAGCTCTGTTTTCCATAAACCCATGTTGATTGGCATTAATTATATCCTCTTCCTTTCATTCTTTATTAAGAGAGTCCCATATCAGCTGCTCTATTATTTTGTCCGGGGTTGATCCTGTTTACACTTTTTAAATATTGACACAACATCAGCTTTCTGCTGGTTGCCTGAAAATTCCCCAGGGTTCCAAGACTTACAGAAAATCAACAGAATGGTCTGGTGGCCTCTATCAACTCTTTTAAAACTCTGGAAGGCAAGTTATCCAGACCTGCTGATTTAAAAAAGTCTAATTTTAATAGCTGCTCTTTAACACCCTCTGGAGTTACTGGTGGACTGGAAAGTGTGTGATCATCATGTGACGTTACTACATCATGTGGCTTTTTCCCAACCACAGAACAGGAATATTTATTAAACACTTCTGCCTTTTCTGCATTATTATTGACAGTTCTACCATTTCATCTGACAATGGGCCAGCACCACGGATAGGATTCCTTTTGCTCTTGATATGCTTTAAAACCCCTCCTTTTTATTGTCTTTAAGGCTGCTGGGCTCATGCCACCCACTCTGAGCTGCTGGGGATGGCAGCACAGGTAGCTCCAGTAACAGGAATCCTGACTGGGCATCTGTCCTTACCGCAGCCGGAGTTCTTGGCTGTGGCCTTGGGCAATGATGCCCTGGGCCCTGACCTCCCCGGTGGTCAGGGGAGGCCATGGGCATGTTACTGTTGTTAGTGTTTGACATGTAACAAACACTGGAGCCCAGGGGAGGTTCCTGGGGACTGGAGAAAAGCCCAGGTCGCACCAGCGTTTAGAATCAAACGTGCGATCATGTGCGGATGAGTCACAGGTTTGGATGACAAAGATAAATGTGATCCCATGATACACTGAGACGCTGTAAGGCATGTTTTAGTCCCGCATGACGTTCTGATTAAACACAAATTTCAGTATTCCACAAAACCAGTGTAGCCTGTATAAATGGATTAAAAGGTGGTTAACTGATCTCCAAAAGTAATTATAAATGGTAAATTGTCATCCACGGGTGCGGATCTTTTTATCGCGGTGCTGCAGGGATCTGTTCTTGGCCAGTGCTATTCAACATGTTTGATCAGTGATTTAGAAAAAAAAATAAAATCATTGCTGGTAAAATCTGCAGGTGACACACATTGTGTAAATTGTAAATAATAGACTGGCCCGGATCACTTGATAAGGTCGACTGACACAGCCAAACGGAAGGTCAGAGGCCTAAGAAAAAAGGTCGGTCACACTTATGAGCTGGAGGACTGTGTCCTGGAAAGCAGTGCCCGTGAAAAGGGTTTGTGGTCC
>ML681341.1:0-15278 GCA_007922225.1 Emydura subglobosa
GTTTGTTCCGACTCTTGTTTGTGGAAAGATGGATTCTGTTTAACAGCAGAACATTCTAAAGCAAAGTGTAAGGAATAGGTAATAGGTAGAGGTATGTTTGGAAACCTAGCCTGGAAGAGGGAGGAGAAAAAAAAAGTAGTTCTAAGCATATGTCTATACATCAGATTTCTTAATAGCCTCATCACTAAACCACAAGTCATTTCAGCTCCTGTGTTTAAGTGCATTGCATTTCTAAACTCAGGGGGGCGCACCTGAGACTCTAGAGAAACTGAAGACCAGAAAGTCACCTGCTTGCCATTGAACTTTGATCTGCTTTAGTTACCGCAGTGCATTTGGGTGGTAGCAATCCAGACCATGTTCATTCCTTGCATTACCCCTCTAAGGCCTTGGCAATGATGCAGTAGCAGCTATTTACTAGCAACTCGTAATATTTCCCTTAGAATGCTGCCTTCTAGAAAGGAGATTGAAACACTTGATTTGTATAAAGCAATGAGCTCATTTGGAGAATGCCCTGTTCAGATCAAGGGAATGTTTTGGACTCTCTCCTATAGACCACTGAAGAGATTAAAAGCTTCAGCAGCATCAGAGAAGAGCCCATGATTGCAAGGCAGTGCACACTGCAGCTAATTACTCACTCCTGTGTGTGACAGGAATTAGACTCTGTTCTACACCTGAGCTAGAAAGACTTCTACACCATCACAGCTTCACACCTGAGACACAGGCTCTACTTAACCTATGTTCTTGTGATAGGGAGGACTACAGACCTGACTTATAGCTACTCCAGGTCAGACTGCCCATTCAGAAATCCTCCCTTATCACAGCATTGCATAATTGAGTTTCTCCTATATTCCTAGAAGTAGTTTCACCCTCATAACAGAGGTATTCCAGGATATCAACTAAATTAGTTTAAGAGGGAGAATGTATGTTGCTATCATCTTCAGATGCCAATCTTCATCTTCCCTCAGACAGCTTAGGACAGAAAGGTTAAGAATAGTTGGGTTTGTTTTTTAAAAACATGTTTCTAAATCCCTCCATTAGATTCATTCAATTGGAAAAGTAAGGTTGGGAAAACAGCAAAGTTACACTGGGTTTAGGAAGTAAGAAAAGTCAGGAGCAGTTTTCCTTGTCTAGCTGAAGTACTGCTAAAGATGAGTTCTAAAGGCTCTGGTGGTCTTACTGAAAGATGACTTTTCCAGTCTCTATACAAGAAAAGTCAGCCCCTTCTCCTCTGATAAAGGCCCAGCCTGTACAGGTTTGTAGTAGAAACATCCATATTCTAGACTTCCTGGCTAGAAGAATAATCTATTAATTGCTTTTAAAAAAAAAAAAAAAAAAAAAAAAAAAAAGAGAGAGAGAGAAAGCTATCCTGATTTGTATAATTTAGTTAAACCTCATTTAGAGAGGTCCCTGTTCAGATGTCAAGCACTCATTTTGAGCTAATATTTCCT
This sequence comes from Emydura subglobosa, assembly GCA_007922225.1. Lineage (NCBI taxonomy): Eukaryota > Metazoa > Chordata > Testudines > Chelidae > Emydura > Emydura subglobosa. The sequence goes on from ML681341.1 coordinate 1,449, forward strand.
ATTATCTTAGCCCAGCCAAAGAGAAAAGAGCTATCCAAGTTTGGCTATTAAAAAGCCCAAACATTTGATTCAACCACTTACCCCTCATAACTACAAACCTCCCCCCACAAGCAACAAACCAGTAGGCTGCTTCCTGGGAGCTTTATAGTAAAAGGAGGCTGGTTAATTGGATTTAATCAACAGCAGCTGGGGGGCTCCCAGGCCCAGGAAACACCTGTTTTCAGGCAGCCACAGCATTCTTTTTTTAAAAGGACAGCTCAGACAGTCTGGTATACTCCAAAAAAAAAGGGGGTCTGGATTTCTGTTCCTGATCAGAATGGAGACTCTTTTTAATTACATTTTAAATAAAGTTAATTCAACATGGAGCTGTTTGTTATATTTATTCCAGGCGAATCCCCACAGTTATTTTATAGCTGATTTTAATTCCTCTGCTGTTTAAAAAATGACTTTGAAAATGTACAGTCAGAAATTAGCCATCTTCTGTTTACCAGAATCATAGCTCTGTCATTATAAAAGACATCCTTCAAGAAATCATGAGCTAAGCGGAGCACATCATTATGGAGAAGGCTGACCAACAATGCAGAACGGGGGATGGATAGGATGATGTTATTCTAGGCAAGGCTGGCAGTCCCACCTTTTAGTAAGGTTGCCCAACATTTGCCATTCTAAGACCCTGTTTTCGGTTACAAATCACTGCCAAACTCCAACGATTTGGGCTGAAGTTTTTGTTGCTGGCTGTCTGCCTCAGGCTAACTGTTTTTGGGAAATTTCAGACAAAATGGTTTAGCTGTTTCCAAGAAGAAAAAGTACATTGTTTCGCCTGCGTTTGAAAAATTTTGAAACCTTTTCTTTGAACAGCTGTAGGGCCCCTATACTTAGGAGTAGGGACTAGAAAATTGGCAGGAGAGTGGACGTTATGCCAGGGATGTGCCTTTTGCTGCCCCTCTGAAAATTCACCCACATTTGACTAAGTTATAAACCTTTGAAAAATTGCAGTTCAAACATCACAGTAGAGACTTGCTAGAACTTAACAGCTAAAATCTCTGAAACTGCCATCCTCATTGAGCTTGCTCCAGCCCCTTACAACTCTTGGTGCTGACCAGGCTGCATACGTGCCATCTCTCCCCACACAGCGATTGAGCTTGCTCCAGCCCAGGGGATCAGAAGGACTTTCCCTGCAACGGTTGCTCCCAGCTGCTCAGGACCAGGCCTGGGCCAAGCACTTGAACTGAGAATGGGGAGCCCGTCTCTACCATGCTCTCAATGATCCCCTGCTGGCACTGAGGCAGCAAGAAGGGGTAAGCCATCTGATTCGAATGCAGAAGGGATGAAAGGCAGACTGAAGGGAGGAAAGGAGTAGATTGAGGAGTCTAGTGAGAGAAGAGAAACTGTGATTGGGAGTTTGAGTGGGGAGACTAGGAGTGGCTGGGCAAGGAGACTGGGAGCCAGGCTGGGAATAGTTAGGCAAAGAGACTGCGACTGGGAGCTGAGTCGGGGAGATCGGGAGCGGGAATGAGAAGTGGGAGCTGGGCGGCAGTTGGCAGGGAGGGGGGGACAGACAGTAAGAACAGATGACAAGCTGGGCAGTGGGAGGAAACTGGGACTGGCTGGGCAACAAGGCTGGGACTGGGAACCAGTGGCAGAAAGAGCCAGATCTGACAAGGAGCAGGGATGTGGGTGGAGAACTTGGACAAGAGCCAGGGTGGAGGTGAGGAGGCAGACTCAGGTAGGATGAGGCGCCTCAGAAGAGACACTGGGAGTGGGAGCCACTGGGGGAATATAATAGACAGACTGGATGAGGAACCAGGAGGGGAGAACTGGGACTGGCTAAGTAAGGAGACTGGGACTGGGATAAGAAACCTGAGAAGCGGAAACTAGGACTGGGTAGGCAAGGATTATATTTTGGGAATGGATCTAGGCCTCAAGATCTCTTCATCAGCAGCAATTTCCCTTCATGAAGGGCTAGATAGCAGCCTGGCATTCCTGTTACTCTGGAGGATGGAGCCAAGCCTCCCAGTCTTGGTATCAGGAACAGAGGGTCCCTCTCTGCAGATCTATACATCATCCTGGCATTGATGTTAAATTTGAAGATGGTGCCAGGCCTCAGGGTCACCATAGCATCAGCAACACGAGCAACAGTAGTGTATCCCCCTCCTCATGTTCATGATGGGATCTTGGGGTGGTATGTAGGGCCCTGCTTTGAATCACCTGGTATTTTTGGCAATAGCAGGGAAGGAGAGATGGTGTAAGGTGTGTGTTAGGAGAGAAAGTCCCAGAGGGGCTGACGTTCTGGCATGTGCAGGGGCAGAAGAACCTGAGGGAGCTGATGTTAAAGCCCTGGAAGAAAGGAGGATCCAGTAGGGACTGTTGCTACTGCAGGGGAAGGAAAGGAACCACATTTAATGTTATCTGTGCATTGTCATTTCATCATTTGGGTCACATCATAATATCCTCAGCGTAGGGATTTAAAGTGGGAAACTGAGTCACAAGTCCACCCAATTTAGGCTTAATCAAGTTTCACCTTGATTTATACAATTTCAGACAGAATTATTGTCACTGATAATATCTGAACATCCATTTATGCCAGGAAATATACCAGACAAGATGGAATAGATAGAGGACCAAGTTACCACATGCTAAGGCCCCAGGAAGTTCTCCTGTACTTGATGATGGTCGTCACTTCCCCTGATCTCTTGGTCTGGTCCTTCAGTCCCACCTTCAGTTTCTGGTCTGGTGTTTCTCTGATCTGGGCCTTGTTCACTTGGATTTTTATGAATTTCCACAGTCTGCATCACTTAACTTTTCTCCAATCAGCTTTTAGCACATCAAGTCTATGGGTTTTATGTAACCCATACATTATGCATGTGCAAGCTCCAGTTTACACAATTTCTGCATTTTTTGCTGTTTATGCAGTTTGTAAGTCATGTTGTTTTGTGTCTCTCTGTTTCTCAGTCTTCCCAGAAGAAAGGCTTCTTTTACAGTTTTGTGTATATTTACCACAAAACTTCCAGCACAACATGTTACCTTTCTGCAGTCAGCAATAACATCATTACACCTGATGAGGCAAAGGGATTTGAACACACAGGGGTGTGCTCTAACACTGGGGCGTAGGATATTCCAATGTGGGTCTTCCTCAGACTCTGGTGGTGAAGCTGTTGCTTTCAGGATAAATAACTGAGGAATCACTGGGCCGGAGGCAGAGAGGGCATACGCATGAGAGTAACTCTACAGAGCGGGGTTAGGGCGCTCAGCCAGGATGTGGGAGATCGAGGGTCCAGCCCCCCTGCTCCGGTGGCTCGTTAATTAGTTATCCAGAGTGTGACAGCTTCACCGGGAGAGACTCCCACAGCAGAATATCCTGTAGCCCAGTGGAGAGAGACTCTGCTGAGAGGTAGCAAATCCTTGTGACAATCTTTTCTACTCATCAGGCAGAGGGGAGCTTGAAGCAGGGGCCTGTCACCTCCCAGGTAAGTGCCCTAATCCCTGGGCTAAAGCTTATAAGGGAGATCTGCCTTCTCCCTCCTCTCCCCGGCTTCTTAGCTGCCTGACTCCCAAGAGGGCTCACAGCTGAGCAGCGCTAGCAGACAGAGGCGCCTATCTCTGTGAGAGGAGCCGTAGCGCACACCCCTCATCAGCATCTCCCATGGGGTGACTTAGGTGGCCCCTGCCCAGTGTGCTGGCTTTTGTGGATCAGTCTGTGCAGCCCGTCCCTCCGGCCCCATGCATTGTATAAGGAACCTGGGCTCTGCACACCAGCTCGGAGGATTGCAGTCTGCTCCAGGGACTCTTCTCGGTGCCCAAGTGCCTTTGTGAATCTAGGCCCTAAATCCCACCGATAAATCCGGCCCTCCCTGACTTTCCCACAAGCACTGACCAGGGTTCAGCATCACTGTGCATTGTCGGCTCTTTCACCGGGAAAGAGAAGCACAAGCAGCCCAGAACCCGGCTCCAGGCTCTCAATTCACAGGTACCTGTCCATGTAGCGCAGGGGAGTCTCTGGCCCCCTGCTAAGACCCAATGGTCTCTACAGGGTGATGAGATGGGCCCCAAGGTCCACAGACTCCAGAGTTGCTGTCAGTTACACAGCCAGTCCCTGTTCTGGAGCTGGGGCCGTGGACGGGAGCAGCGTTCAGCCAAGTCTGTGTCTGCTACAGCACGAGGGGAGCAGGAATCTGTCGGGGCAGCAGAGAGTCGACAGCCGAGGGCGCTAGGATGTAGCACAAACTGCAGGTGGTGTTGGGTTTCTACACATAAACTTGCACTGGTTCGTTTAACCCCTGAGTGGGAGCCCTTCATTCAACTTAGCTTAAACCTGTTCCTAATTCACTTCCACTAAACCGCCCCCCCCCAAAACTGCCTTAAACTGAAGTAAGCATGTCCCCAGAGGCGTTTGCACTGGTTTAATTATCCCACAGGCCAAGGAGTGGGGGGACCCTACTGAACTCCTAGCACCCGCAAATGAACCAGCTCTGTCACGGCTGCAGCCCCCGGGCAGACAGCTATTCATTCCACACACAAACGCAGGCTGCAGCTCGGTAACATGAGTGAATCCCAATGGGCCACATGTGGGCAGGCAGCTCATGTCACTCTGGAACTGCTCTGACCCTCAGAGCGTGTTACACGTGTCAGCCAGCCTTGCGCAGAGCATCCTTCTGCACTTGGCGTGGATTACGCTGCAACCCTGGCACTCGGTTCTGTGGATAAAGGCCTGTCTTTTCATGCCGGTCACTGAACGTTTTGGGTGCCTGAGGCCAAATCAGACTGAGGGGCGAGGTCAGAAAGTCCAGATTGCAAAACCCCCCACTCACCTGAGCAGCCCCTTACACCACAAGTCATTACATCAAATTCAGTGGAGTAGGAGGAGGATCACAGGCTGGGCTCACCTGGTTACAATCTCTGGAGTGTATATACGCTGCCCTCTGCTGAGCAATGGTGACATTTCTGTCTAGCCAGCGGGGCATGAGAAGTGACAGCTCTTTAGAGCATGTGGGGATGCAATCATGAAACATGGGCTGTGTTGACATGTCTAAAGACTTTGGTGAATTTTGCAGACATTTACAGCAGCACATTGTGCATCCCGAATGTCTGTTCTAGGAGCACTGAAAAATGATTAGTTCGTAGGTATTAATTCACAGACTGGGATCTGCTATTAGTGTGCTCAGGAATTGACACGACTCTCGTTCATATAAAATGAGCCCCCAAACCAAAAGTCCAGTATATCTTAGCTGCAAAAGCAATTATCCTCACCAGTGCAGGCAAGAGGAGGTGATGGTTTCTTAGCAGCTTTCCCCGAGAGCCTGGAACCCTGGTCTCAGAAGACAGCTGGGCAAAATGGCAGGTCTTGTCAGTTTCTTGTCCAGACTCTTCACGCTTGCCTGCCTTGCTTATTTCCATTGCTTCTCTTTTATATCCTTAAATCCAATGTTTTCCAAAGCATTCTGGTAATTTACATGAGTAAACACAGGAATTTCAGAGAACAATACAAGAGGGAGAGACCCATGTGCTTTACGTAGTGAAAAGGTGCTAGCCACCTAGATGTGTTGTTTAGTTTCAGTGTTCCACCCTTCAGACAAAGGGGTATTGGGGTTGTTGTGATTAAATTGATCAATACCTGGGGTGGCATCCAGCAATGGGCTTTTGATATTTTGAGAGATCTGGAGCCATGGAGGTCTAGCATGCCCTGCATTTATCACATTTCTGTTTACTGCACAGATGAGTTACTCGGAGAGGATGAGTTCATTAGGGAAGATGGTCCAGACAAGAGAGGCAATTAATAAACAGTTATCTCAATGAAATACCAGACATACTTTGAGAATAGAAAGACAGCATGGATGTGTTGCAACGAGAAACAATCACCCCTTTTCAGAAGGGACTCCAGCCCCCATTTCACATGCTCTGCAATGTGCAATTTATTGATATTTGGTAGATTAATTTTATAAGTAGGCCCAGCCTAGCTGAAATTTCAAGGTGTACAGTCAAGCAGGGGATTTTTGGGGGAGCTGCTGGGGAGGGTCGTTGTAGAGGGGGAGGGGCAGGAAAGACACAGAACTGAGGTAAGGCTGACTGGTCTGTAGCTCCCTGGATCCTCCTCCTCCTTTTTCTGAAGATGGGCACTATATTTATATCACTCATTTCAACGCCTATCACATTCTTCATTTTGTTGCCCATCAAATTGTTCATTTCACCAATGATCCCACAGTTCATTTAACCAACTATGGCATTGTTCTTTCAACATCCTGGATATCGCTCACTTCACCACCAATCACATCATTCATTTTGTCAAGCTGCACATCCCATCATTCATTTCACTACCCATGGCATCGTTAAATTCACCACATAATATATAGTTCATATCACCATCGCATTGTTCATTATAACACCCATCACGTAGTACATTTAACCATCCATCACACTGTTAAATTCACGTCCCATCACATTGTTCTTTTTCAAGGCCCATGGAATCATTCCATTCAACACTGATCACATAGATTTTTACACCGAACAGTGCATCGCTCTCTTCACCGCTCATCACATCGTTCATTTTAATGCCAAGGATATCATTCCCTTCTCTGCCCATCTCACTGTTCATTTCACCAGCAATCCCTTAGTTCATTTCAACGAATATCTCATTGTTCTCTCAATGCCCAGGATATCGCTCACTTCACCGACCATCACCACATTCATTTCACCAAGCTCCGCATCCCATAGTTCATTTCCCCACGCATCGCATTATTCACTTCAACGCCGATCACAGAGTTCATCTCAATAAACATCCCATCCCTAATTTCAATGGCCATCGAAACTTTCATTGCACCACACTGGCCATCCCGTGGAAAATTCCACCCCCCCCCCCCCCCCCCCCCTGCCTTTCCCCCCCCGTCCCATAGCTCACTTTCCCTTTGTACTGCCTGCTTCGTATTCATACGTACAAAGTGCTTCGTGCTTTGGTGAGCGAGGGAGTGGCAGCAGGGTGAGTCAGTGAGCAGTTCGAGACCAGTTTCAGAGCAGCCAGGAGCCAGTTCTGTGCTTAGCCCTGGACAGAGCTTGGCACAGGTCTGACCCAGAGGTGGTTGCTGCTCATGGAGTGAGTCCCCCGGACACAGACACTGAAAATCTACCTCGGCTCCTTGCACTGCAGATCCTGCATTTCACTGCCCATCACAGATCCCACATTGCACCAGCCCTTGAGGGGGCCGATCCTGTGCACTGGGTGAAGTTGCAAGCTCCAGTTCTATGCTCCGGCTACTGTAGGGACTGGGGGTCTCAGGCAGCAGGTGAGGTGGGGCTGGGGTTCAGCTTAGAACAGGGGGGAGAAGCTCGCTGCATTCACAGAATCTGTACGGGGGGCAGGAGCCAGTGGGGCCAGCCCCGCAAACCAGCAATCCAGCTCCTCCAGAGGGGCCCAATCCCAGTCCAGAGCTCGTCAGGATCCCAGATGGAGTCAGCAGCTTCTCCCCTCGCCGAAGCACCGCAGCCCATGGGACATCTTCATGGACATGGAGCCATGGACATTATCCCATGCTGGCTGTTTTTGTTCTCATGCCCCTGCCTTGTTCCAGCAGCACAAACCTCTCTGTGCTCTGCCTTCTCACCTGGCTGTGCAGTGCGTTGGGATTGCAGATTCGCACCATGCTTCATTCCTTCCGGAGAATAATCCACTCCACATGCTAAGCGGAGGTGCTGCTGGGGATCACAGTGGAGCAGCAGCTGGTCAAGGAGCCTGTGCCCTGACAGAGCCCCAGTGCCAGGATGAGCCCAAGTGCAGCGATGTGGAGAAATGGAGGAGAGCGAAATGGGAGAACGGGAGGACGAGAAGATTCCCGTCTGGCAGAGCCGTGGCGAGTCCTCAGCTAGGGTGAAGCTCAACATGCCTGGATTGACAGATCGCACTGAGCCTCCTAGACTGCGTCCCACGAGGGCTAGCAGAATCCGCCAGCTAATCTTCTGGCCAAGAAAATGAAGGAGGCCACAAAAAACGCCATGAGCAAATAGCCAGGAGATGTCGACTGTCCTCATTTAGGGCCTGCACATCTTTATCCAAGTCAAGCCAAAAGTCAGAAACGTAAATGACAAAATACACTTTTGATGGTGACTAAGCAGCTCCACAATCTCTCTGATTTGCCTTGCGCCGGGTGTATCTACAGCACCACGTCTCTTTTCCTTCTGTGTGTGCACAGAGCCTGGGACAATGGGATCACGGCCTGTGACTGGGTGCAAAGATGATGCTGATGGTGATAGGATGCACCCATGGGGCTGGGCCAGGATTTCAGACACAGGAATTTCAGAGCTATTCACCTATCGATTTACGTCCTTCTGTGGCCTTAGAGCTTGGAGCACACAGGTTGCTTAGCCACCCAAGTTCTGTCATGTGAGAACGGTTCAGGCACAAGCGTTGCTCCACAGAGAACAGCTGTGGATGGGGTGACACCTGCCCTTATAGCGTAGTGCTGCAGCCACTCAGCTGACTTGTGTGAGAATCTGGTTCAATTACCTCTTGGGAGTGCAAAGGGATGTGACCCATGTTCCCACCTCCCTGGCGAATGCCTGAAATGCAGGGCTGTAGAGTACGTCTCGCTGTTTCTCTGGCCCATTCCTAGTTAGTTAAAGTGGAAAAACTTTGAGAGAGACTGAGGGAGCCCCCACATCAGGCTAGTTCCTAGCTCAGTGGTCACAGCACTTCCCTGAGAGGTGTGGAAACCTGTTAAAATCCCTGCTTCCCATCAGTGGGAAGGGGGCTTCAACCTCGGTCTCCCACATCCTAGGGGAGTGCCCGAACCACTGGGCTGAAAGTCACCTGGGAGGCAGCAGGCCGAGTGCTCAGAGGTAGGATGTTAGCAGCTGGAGAACTGGGACAGGGACAGTGTAGGCACTGAGTGAGTGTAGCACCTACGGGGTGAGGTGACAGCCGAGCCCAGCAGGGGTTTGCGGATCGCAGCGGTGCCTAATTTGGACTTTAGGCAGCTAAGTTCCTTTGCAGATCTGGAGTTTGGTGCTCGACAGCTGACAACTCCCCGTTATCCCTAGCAGGCACATCCGGGGACACGCACATGTCTCCATCCAACAGCCCGTGTGAATCGTTTTGTTTAGTAACGTTCTGTTACTGCCTTTGTAGGCAGGTCCCTGTGGTACATGGATGAACTCTCGCTGAGCACTGGCCCATCAGAGAAGTGTCCTCATCATTCAGTCTCCTCTGAATCAAAGGAACCGAGACACTGATCCAAGCCCTAGTTCTGTATCATATTGATCCTTTAGAGGATCTGTCTCTTCTCTCCCGTTCACATTCATCTCAGAGACCAGCTCATTCCAGCAGGTGACATTCAGCTCAGGTGGGCACTGCTGGGTCCCATCCGTGAACCAGTCCGGGATCGGGTGAATTCCTTCCCAAAGAACCCCTGGGGTATCACGTGCTCCTCAGTGCCAGATTCCCTTTTGAAAATGGAACTTAGCTGCTTTCCCCTGTAGTCTGTGTCCCCTGATTGGCTCCAGACATTAAATTCCCCTCCTACCGGGAAGAAGCCTGAAAGCACCGTGTCGAAGTAAGCTCCCAGCCGTGTCGAAGGAAGCTCCCAAGCGCGGAGCACCGCTCTCAGGCATCTCGCACCTTCCATCCACGTCTCGTATTCGAGGGAAGCGGACTGCGCTGTTCTGGGTGAAGACGCCGTCAGCTCTTTGAGATGCTCCATTGAGCGAAACTGGATGGGCTGCTAACTCGATGCTCTCACAAAGGGACTTGAGACAAAGGGGAACTCGAGAGTGTGAAGGTTCACACTGGAGCTGGGCGTTCAAATAAGATTTTAACAACTCGTGTTGGAGGATTGAGGCTTATTAATGCCCAGCAGTTCTATGAAATGGGCCCCATGTACAAGCTGCGAGACAATTTTTTCCCCAAATGACACGACCCCCCCGGGAAACCTCCTCCCCCCCCCCAGCCCCTTCCCCTGCTGCTTTGTTCACGTCTGCGCAGCCCCATGTTTTCACTGGCGGTTGCACAGCTGTAAGGCCCAGGTCCACAGAGGGACTAAACCAGGGCAACACCCGGAGGAGAGAGACGCTCCTCGCTTGTGCCCTTAGTTAGACGCAGCGCTGCCAGGCCCCGCCCTGGGAGGTGGCAATTGAAGGTCTGGAGCCAATCCGGGGCTGGCGCGACTCTGCCACCCGAGCGCACAGCACAGCCAGTCCTTCTCCCCGCACCAAGGAACTGCCTCGCGTGCAGAACCTCAGCGCGGCCAGTGGCAGAGCGCGAGGCCCCGCAGCATGAACCCCCCGTTCTCTCTCCCCGTTCTCGGTGTGGGCAGCCCCGCGGAGCCAGGCTGCTCCATCGCAGGGGAGGTCGGTACTTCGCTGAGCCGGGGGCGGGGCCGGCCGAGTCAGCGAGCAAGTCGCGAGCAGCTGCCGCGTAGCTGGGGAGCCGGTTCTGTGCCTAAGCGTGGGCGCCGCTGGGCACGTTTCCGACCGAGAGGCGAGTGTGGCCCAGGATAAATGTGGCGGCAGCGGGCAGGGGCTCTCCGTGCGCAGGGGGAGATTCCGCCGGACACGCACACCGTCAATCTCCCGCGGCTCATGGCACCGCAGATGCTGCATTTCACCTCCCGTCTCACCGCACAGCACAGCTCACACGTGGCTCCACCGCTCGACGGGAAGCAGCTGGGCGAGCTGCGAGCTGGGCTCTGTGCTCCTGTGCTCCGGCTCTCGGAGCAGCAATCGAGGGCTCAGGGTCCCGGCGACGGGGGAGGCGGGGCAGGTGTTCAGCTGGGAAAGAAGCTCGCCAGGTTCAGATGATCTGCACAGGGGGCAGGGGCCAGCCCCGCAAACCCACCGCCCGGCCCCCCCCAGAGGTGCCTGATCCCAGCGGAGCACGCCCTGCTCCGAGCTTCTCCGGCCCCGGGCTGGAGATTGGCTTTTCCCCCAGGTTTCGGGCGATAGCGGGTGGTGAGATTTGCTGCGCGGTGCGGCTCCATCGGCTGTGACGTGCGAGGAGCCAGCGCCGTGTGGACACTGCCCCAAATAGAAAAGCATTTCCTCATATGCATCCCCCCCCCCGCCCACACACACACACACACACACACACACACGGACACACACGGACACATGGACACACACACACACGCTCATCGCAGCCGGTGGCAGGGCGCTAGGACCCGTCAGCAAGAATCCGACCCCGCATCTCTCCTCTGCCGGTTCCCTGTGTCTGGCAGCCCCACGGAGCCGGGCTGCTGCCGTTGCATGGCTGCTTCCTGCTTCGGCGAGCGGCGGGGGAGGGCGGTCGGGTTATTCATCGGGCAGAGCAGTTCCAGACCAGTTCCCGGGGAGCCGGTTCTGTGCCTAGCTCCGGGCGGAGCTTGGCTCGATTCAGACCCAGCGGCGGGTGGTGCCCGGGATAAATGCCGCGGCGCCGGGCAGGGCGCTCTTAGTGCGCAGGAGCGACTCCCCCGGACACAGACACCGTGTAAATCTACCTCTGCTCCTTCCAGCGCAGCTCCTGCATTTCAGAGCCCGCCGCAGACCCTGCATCGCACCCGGCTCCAGCTGGCGGGTCCGGTGAGCCGGAAACGCGCCGGGCGAAGCTGTGAGCCGCGATCTGCACTTCTAGGCTGCGGCTGCTCGTACGTGCGGAGCGTTTGCACTGCAGATTGCCAGCATCGTCATTCCTCACCGAGAATAATCCGCTCCCGCTGCTCAGCGGCGGTGCTGCCGCAGGTCTGAGTGGATCCGCAGCCGGTCCAGAGCCTGTGTCCGGACAGAGACAGAGACAGAGCCAGAGCCCCGGCTGTGTCCGGGGGAGTCGCTCCCTGCGCACTGAGAGCGCCGTGACCGGCGCTGTGACATTTATCCTGGGCCACCCCCGCCTGTTATAACAGAAAGACTGGACTATCACTACACGAGATGCTGATCTTGTGTAATGACAGTCCAGTCTTTCTGTTACATGGTGATCTTATACTTACAAGGGCTAAAGGCAGGGCATCTGGCCATTTGAGGCTGGTTTCATGGCAAATTTTGGCTAGTTTATTTTTCAGAACACCATTCTGTCTTTACACTGCCCCTGCAGACAGAGGGTGATATGGGCAATAAAAGTTCTGTTGGATATCAAGAGCCTTGCAAACTTCTTTTATAACTTGACCTGTTACTGTTGGTAGACCGAGGGATCCCAAAGTGAGGGATAAATTCCTTCAAAAGTCTTTTGCTGACTGTAATAGTGTCAGCCTTTGCACATGGGTAAGCTTCTACCCATCCAAAAATAAACATACTGATTAGAAATAGGTCTCAAAGAAACAGATAGTGGTTTAGACACTAGATGCGGCATTCATTGGTTAAAATTTCTACTGCATTTACATTCTTCGTTGATAAGGGAATAGAGAAAACTCCTGAACTTTTAAGGTGGATCTGCTGGCTCCAGTGTCTATAAAACATTTTACTGGTTTCCCATCAATAAGACAAGACACATAAAGATGCTTTACAGTTAGCTACATCTTATCTATCAAGGCTAAATAGCTTGCTTAATCCGGCCGAGGCTTTTCTCCCTCTGCATTCCTCTCCTTCTGCATTTCAGCAAACTTTCCATGATCCTTGCACAGAGTGGAATGGCCTGGCCTGTCTCTTAAACAAAGGGGCTAGCTAAAATGGAGTAACTGTGGTCAAGCAACTAAAAATCAGCTAACAGGACGCAGGCACGGAGCAGCAGGCAAGCCGGGCTGGGGATGCGGCAGGCTCTGACCTAGGAAGCCCAACCCCCAGACAGGATGTGGAGCCACTTGCTGGCAGCACAGCCCCCCGGGCCGGTGCATGTTTCAGCATCTGCTAAGCGAGCTCCTTGCTGGGCCGGGCCAGGCTCAATGGGGCTTGCTAATAATTCCAGCACAAGCCTCTGCCCTGGCTGGTGTGAGGGTCTGACTGTAGCCAGGGGAATATTTTAACACTGGACGGTGGGTGTGTGTCTCCGGGCAGAGGGCCATCAGCCTTAATTGGCATTGACCAATAAAACTGTCACAGTTTCAGTGGCTCGGCTGGGCCCCCCACTGTTGTTAGTTCCCAGGGGAGCACTGGTGACCCCCCCCCAAGAGCAAAACACACTCACACACAGTCCCCCCCTCCCGTTAACACACTGGGCCTCACAGACATGGCCCGGGTGCGATATCTGTCACACCTGGGCACAGGGTGGGGGCTGTACAGGGGAATGGGCCCTTCACACATAGATCCCGCGCTGGGCGCCTGGGAGTAGGGGCTGCCCCCCCGAGCCATGGGCCTGATCCCATCCTGGGGGGACCCTTGATTAGGAATGGCCAAATCTGGGGCTTTACCTGGCGTGACTGACTGACAGCAGACTTTGGCCAGGCTCAGGGCAGAGGTGTTCCTCCCACCCTACCATCCCAGAGCCGGATAGAACCCAGGAGTCCTGGCTCCCAGCCCTGTGCCCAGTGGGGTCCCCAGGCACCTCAGCCTTACCCAGTGTTTCATAAAGGGCTCGGCCAGCTCCCGGCCCTGCACTCGGCAGTCTGAGTCGTCCTGGCTGCAGATTATAGCGAGTGGAAAGCTGGGAACTATTTTACCCCTTGCCATCCACATGTGATTAATCTCTAATTGCCATTTAGTCGAGCCCCGCTCACCAGCTCACAAACACTGAGCCCACTTTATCCGTGTTACCCGACACACACACTGAGTCATCAATGCCAGTACCAGCCAAAGGCACAAACCAATATATTCTGAATGTGAGCAATTTCCAGGCAGGATAACAGGAGGGCTGGGGTGCAGGGAACGGCCCGCGGCTTTGCAGGGTCGCCATTGCCATGGCACCCGATTGCCCAGCCATTTGCTCTCTTCCTCCGCTTCTTTTGT
>ML681341.1:30278-49581 GCA_007922225.1 Emydura subglobosa
AGGCGGGAGCTACATTTAAAAAGAACAAAGTGACATCACAGGTTGTTTGAATTGCCTTGGCCACGGACAATGGTGGATCCCGAGGTGCAGACACAAGAAGGTTGGAATTCGTTGGGTTCGTAGCACTTCTCCCGACGGGCGCACAGAATGTTTGCAGAGAAACTGGCAGTGCAGGAGGCCTCTCTTGCTGGAGATTGCTGAGTGGGAAACTCGAAGTGTTTGTCATGAGGTAACAAAGCAAGGTCACAATTTACCGCTGCGTGGGGTTGTCTGGGTCCAGTTAACTCCCAGTAAAACTAAAGTGACTCGTCTCCACGATGTTTATGACTGAAAACTCCTAAGTGACGCTCTGCTGAGAGGCACCACCAGGGGCTGGAGCCCCAGACATGGAATTTGTTCTGCTTCCCTCTGCAGGTGTCCTGCCAGCACACTGAGCATTGCAGGAGCGCTCGCCCGCCTGTGACTTTCCTCAGCATTTCCAGCACCCAGGAGGCTGTGATTCTACTGCAGCTGGGCACCGACAGCTCCTGGTTCCTGGAGCTCACGTGGCTGCTCCAAAGAAGGACACAGTCCCTGCTACCACTGAGCTGCTCAGCACAGACGTTGCAGCAAAGCCGCTCAGAGGAGAGAGATGGGGACGTACCTGGCCAGGGCGCTCGGCACATGCTAGGAAGAGGAGAGCTGGGGAAGAGGCAACGATCTGCATCACAGTAACCCCACGGCCTCCCCATCTTCCCTCTGCGAGCAGCAGGAGCTTTACCCTGCCAGACATCACCTCCCCTGCCCTCGCCAGCCAGGATTCGGAGCAATGCAATGACGTTGCTCAGCTTCTCTTCCCCCCTTCCCTCACTGGCCTAGTCTGTGCTCAGCCAATAAGAAGGCAGCGTGTGGCAGAGCCAATAGCAAGGCTGGGAGACTCTCCAGCACTTTTCAAACTTGAACCCGGCTCAGCTGGGGAAGCTCTGTGAAGGCTCTGGGCTTAGTCTGAAGATGCTGCAGTTTCCCCAGGATCTGCCCCTCACCCTCCCCCGCCATTGCTGACCTGTTCAAAAGGCAGGAGCCAGCCCCTTGTAACACCAATAGACCCAGCGCTGCTCAGGCGGGGGAGGGGGCTGCAACCCCAGGGACATTCAGGGGATCATTATCCGCACAGACAGCCCCGCTTTGGAAGTTTCAGGCTGCAAGAGCAGCACTGCAGAATGAGCCCCTGGGATCTTTCCCTGTTGGGAAGAAATAAGCAAGTGCTGGCACAGCACAAATAGTGTTTAAATTACACTTGAAACTTTCCCATTTTTTCCTAATGCTTTATGTTTTTAGTGACTGGCAGTATCCCAGTGTGGACATTTATTCTGCCATCTAATCCCACTTGTGAGAATCTTTCCTTCCCCTACAATGGGCTCTGGCTGGGTCAGGTTACCAGGTAGGTCCACACAGGCTGTTACACACAAATGCTGTGAATGCCTCGATCTTACCAAATCTCCCCAGGGCTGCACTTTGCTAGGACCTTTTTCCCAGAAAACCTTCTGAGGAGTTGCTGGTCCTTTGTATGTGCAGATGCATGCCCTGAAGCAGCCATTTTGTAGCTGTGTGTCTGCTGTGCTGTCTGTCCTTCTCCTCCAACTGGTAAGTGATCTTAGCTCCTCTTGTACTTACCCTTTAATATTTCTGAGGGGGGCCGAGTCTGAAACTTGAGCACCTCTGTGAATTTCATTGAAGTTCTCAAATCCTTACAGCTACAGACTAGAAAATTCTTCCAACTTAGCCCTTTTTATTTATCATAATTATTTGTATAAAACCTTCAATGCACATAAACCCAAACCAGTCTGAACAGTTTGCAAGATTTGGCTGCCAAAATGTGTTCATTATAGATCCAGGCTGTTAACATCCATCATTTAATTATACACTAGAGATAGATTTTTTAAATAGTTTTTTTTAAAGGTTTGGTATTTCAGCTACTTTTGAGCCATCATTAAATTATTCTCCTCCTTCATTTGTTAATGCACATACTTTCTCTCTAATGCTAATTTCCCTCTTGACAAACTTTTAAATATTCATCTTAACCCTGTAGCTTAGCATCAGCTCATTTATGTTAGTGGTGAAAGATCAAATTACAACACAGAATCTGAAAATTTCTTTTATCATGGATTAGAAAACTCTCCAAAAACATCATGCCCAAGAATAATCTAGAGATCATGCAGCTACTGTGCTGGCCCTGTACATAATGGAAACCACTTCAAGTCAGGGGGTGCTGCGTTTCCAGCACCCTTAGTTCCAGCACCTATGACTTATCTTTTTAAAAAAATTAAAGTTATAAAACCTGTGACCCGTCCGTGCCCAGGGCAGCCAACTGAAAATGCCAAGGTCAGTGCAGGCTGCAAAAGGAGAGTAGATTCTCTCGACGCTGGTGGGTGATACTGAAGCCCGGCTTCCCAACCAGCCACGAACTGCTTCTGATTTCCCCACACTGGATATCAAGAAGCCAGTCCACAAATGCCCACAGCCCCCTTTACTGCATTCCAGTTCCTGGCTCCCAAATCAGCACTCGGTCCAGTAAAGAGATCAGTTATGGAAACCCTATGCTTTTTACTAAAAAGGTTCCCTCTGACCCCAAAGGGTCAGCCACAGCACCAGATCAATATAAGTTTGGATCTTACCTAAAACACCACACTGCCAGCCAATCCTTTAGCAACTAAGACTAAAGGTTTATTGTAAAAGGAAAGAAATAAACCATGAGAGAAATGTTAAAGGGTTAAATCAAATCACATACATACAAATGATTAACAGTCTATGTACATCAGGTTTCTGGAAGAAATGTGGAGTTGCAGGCTTGTCTAGTTCCCTCTGGTTCACATCCAGTACTTGGATGGATCTAAGTCCTTCAGTTCAGTTGCAAAATGAATTGATCCAGAGGTAGGTTTGTGTCGGCAGTTGGACAGGAACATAGAGAAAATGGATTCTGTGGTTTGATCTTATATACCCTCTGTCCCTGGCCATGCGGCCTGTGGAAAGTCACAAGAACTAAAATGGAGTCCAGAGTCATATGGGCCAATCCTGGTAAATCTTCAGGTGTACCTTTAGTCTCTTCCTGGGCCCCTCCCATCTGTGAGTGTCTCAATGGGCCATTAAGCAGGCTATTGTCTTGCCGCCTCTCTGTCTGGGGTGTGTCCCAGCCCGCCCAAATTGACATACAGAAATATCAAATACATTCATAACTTCCATTTCACATATAATACATGAACATGAGTGTTATTGTACTCAGTATGATATATCCCTCCTAGCAGTACCTGACATGATATATCTCTCACGCATTATCATGATTCTGCCATACTGATGTCACACAATATACTAAATGCCCTCCCACTTAAGCCAACCCATGTGACAAAACCATAGACTATAAAAAAAGATTCCAAATCTTTTTAAAAGGCTACTTATCGACTAAAAATAGTTCTTAGACCAAGATTCCTGCACAGTGTTTGCAATGCAAACATTGGAGCACTTACTAGGACACTAGTATGAATTACAAGTAGTAGAATTGATGTTGTTTCCTTGTCTACACTTAGAGAAATGCAGAAAGTAACGCACATAAGTAGTTACCAATTACATTTATCTGTATGAACCAGTGGTGGATGTGTTATGCTTATAAGCAAGATCTTTTCAGGGGACAAGGCAATATGTCACATTTATTATGAGAAAACACAATTCTATTAATAACTAATAATTGGTACCTAATACAGACTTGCACACACACACATGCCAAGCATTCTGCAGCTCCTTGTATATAGTTCCCAGTCCTGATCGTAGCTTGTGATTGCAGCTTGAGTTTGTAGCTAATGTTTGCAGCTCGTGACAGGTAACTGGCTAGGGAAACCAGGCACGAGGAGAAGCAGGGTCTCTGTTGGACGCACACTGATGCTCTTTGATGTTGCTAACCAGAACGTTACCCAAAGCTTTTAAACAATCAGATAAACAATCCTGACGATTATGCTCTAACCTGAGCCGTCGACTTGTGATGCTGGTGATCTGGTTGTTCAGGCACCCTTAAAACTGGCATTACCTCATGTTTGCAAGCTTGACTTTGCCACCCAACATTTTTAATGAAGTTCTCTGAATGTAACTGTGAAGTTCCCCTGTGTAGGCCACAAAAAATATTTGTAACGCAGTAAATAAAAATAGGGGCTTAACGGGTTTGGTTAAAACCGGTTTAATAAAAGGCGCTGCTCAGCTTGGTAAACAGGTTTTGCAAGTTCGTGTAAATTTGCTTGTGGTGCCAAAAAAAAAAAAAAAAAAAGGGTTAAAAAGCAAGGTCACATGCTGTAAATTTGCCAGTGCTAGCTGTACCTTAAAGGTCGTATGTTATGCTGCATGCAAAAGCTTAAAATGCAAACTGCATAATAAAACTCGGCCATAAATCCACTTAAATTGCGTGGCACCAATCCCCTGCAGCCCGCTTCGCAAAGCGCGTTAGGGTCTCCCTCTGCAGTTTGAAGCATAAGCTGTAATTAAAAATAAGTGTACCTAACTGGTGTGGGCGTGTTTTTATTCTCACCTGGTATCCAAAACCTGCAGGCAGCTGTAATCAGCGGTGCCTGGCATAACACCCTGGTGCAATCTGGTCTGGTGAATTGCTGTGTCACCCCAATCTCCCACTCCAGAAGCCGGTCTTAGAATCATAGAATATTAGAGTTGGAAGGGACCTCAGGAGGTCATCTAGTCCAACCCCCTGCTCAAAGCAAGACTAACTTCAGCTATATCATCCCAGCCAGGGCTTTGTCAAGCCTCAGCTTAAAAATCTCTAAAGATGGAGATTCCACCACCTCCTTAGGTAACCCATTCCAGTGCTTCACCACCCTCCTAATGAAAAACTTTTTCCTAATGTCCAACCTAGACCTCCCCAATTGCAACTTGAGACCGTTGCTCCTTGTTCCGTCATCTGCCACCACTGAGAACAGCCTAGCCCCATCTTCCCTGGAACCCCCTTTCAGGTAGTTTAAAGGCTGCTATCAAATCCCCCCTCATTTTTCTCTTTTGCAAACTAAACAAGCCCAGTTTCCTTAGCCTCTCCTCATAAGTCCTGTGCTCCAGCCTCCTAATCATTTTGGTTGCCCTCCGCTGTACTCTCTCCAACTTGTCCACATCCTTTTTGTAGTGGGGGGGCCCAAAACTGGACACAATACTCTAAATGCGGTCTTACCAATGCCGAATAGAGGGGAATAATCACTTCCCATGACCTGCTGGCAATGTTCCTCCTAATGCAGCCCAATATGCTATTAGCCTTCTTGACAACCAGGGCACACTGCTGACTCATATCCAGCTTTTTATCCACTGTTACCCCCAGGTCCTTTTCTGCAGAACTGCTGCCTAGCTCGTAGGTCCCCAGTCTATAGCTGTGCATGGGATTCTTCCTTCCTAAGTGGAGGACTCTGTACTTTTCTTTGTTGAACCTCATTAGATTTCTTTTGGCCCAATCCTCCAGTTTGTTTAGGTCACTCTGTATCCTATCCCTACCTTGCAGGGTATCTACCACTCCTCCCAGCTTAGTGTCGTCCGCAAACTTGCTGAGGGTGCAATCTACCCCATCTTCCAGATCATTAATGAAGATGTTGAACAAAACCGGCCCCAGGACTGACCCCTGGGGAACTCCACTTGTGACTGGTTGCCAGCTAGACATGGAGCCATTGATCACTACTCGTTGAGCCCTACGCTCTAACCAGTTCTCTATCCATTTTATAGTCCGTTCATCCAACCCATACTTTTTTAACTTGCTGATAAGAATACTGTGAGATACAGTCTTACTCTGCTCTGCTGTGAGAACCCCACTCCTGGGGCTGTTCATGCATAAGCTCCAGCATGTAAGCTGCCCCCAACTAAGTGAGTGAGTGCCTCTAGCCAGCCACTCCTTGGATCATACAACAGAATGACATTAGGCATACCCTCAGTCCCAGATACAACCATAGGAACCTCCATGTTACAATGTTCAGCTAAGCCCACTGAACAATGTAAGCTCATATGCATTCCTCAGTTTAACAAAGAAATTGATATGCACCAGCCTTGTTATTCCAAGTGGAGTCTCCAACACACTTCAAACCAAACTCACTGCTTTAGATAGACCAAACAGATGAATGTAATAATTACAGAAGGATTTTAAATGATTATATGTCAAAGTATAACAAGTCAGATTTGGTCAAAAGAAATAAAAGCAATAAGCATTCTGAGCTAAGCTTAACATTTTCAGCAATCTTACAAACGTTGGCGATTCTCACCGCAGGCTGGCTGGCTGGTTTCCTTTCAACCAGGCTCTCCCCTCTGGTCAGCACTTCAGTTGCTTGGTGGTGTTTGTAGATGGAGGTGGAACAGAGAGCAAACATGGCAAATGTCTCCCCTTTTTATAATGTTCCTACTCTTCTCTGGGGCTTGCCCCTCCCAGGGTCAGGTGACCAACAATGTCCTTACATGGACTCATCCATGTCCTGAGTCAGTGAGCATCACCCCTTCAGGATTCCAAGCTGCCCAAGGGAAGGGAAGTGACTCCCTGAGAGTCTAATTGATCCTCCCTTGATGCCCAGGCCAGTCCTTTGTTCCTGGAATGCTGAGCTGGGTTTGTTCTATACACGCCTGGATAAGGTGCGAACTGTCCCTCTGCTCCTGGAGAATTTTGCCTGGATCTGTTTCAAGCCATGAGGACACATCTTTGCAAATATTACCTAGAGCAGCCTCATAACCATATGCATGAAATTGCAACCAACATATTACTTTAACAATAATGATCAGTACCTCATGAGCATTCCAAAGACATCTAATGTGACATACTTTGCATTATATAATACACAATTATATTCGAAAGGAGAACATGAGGTGTGCAGAGCATCACAGTAATGTAATATCAGCTGTGCACTCATGCAATGCCAGTCTGTATTGTACTGTATGCTTGCAGAGTGCCTTCACTGCACACAAGACAGAGTTCAGGGACTAAATGTTCTTCAGTTTACAGTGTCTAAAGGACAGGAGAATTTGGCCAAAGCTTACCACACAAAGGAAGGGAGGTTCAAAATGGGAGGGGCTTTGAAAATCCTTAATGTTCTGTAGCATTAACATTTACAGAAATTTCCAAAGTATCAGTAACCCTGACTTTCTGTGTAAGTGTTGTGATCCCCTTCCTCTCCCGGGGGAGCAGAAAGATCCCCTCACTGCACCTGTAACCCTCTGGTGAGTGTGTGTGTGTTACACACCCCTCTCTATGGCTGACCCACAGAATTTGTGGGTCTTTTACAACTCTGAACTTCACAGGCAGACTCTTTAGCTCAAGCTGCAGAGACTTGCACTTTTAGTTCTGTAGGTCCCCACTTTAGTCACCAGTGCTGGTGGGTTAGACAGTTAGAGAAACCTGCTTGTGGAGCAGGGGATGTACTACCCACCCCTTCTCCCCACCTCTGTCCATTCCTGTTCTGTTTCTCTCCCTCCTTCGTTCCTCCTCTTTCTCTCATTTGGTTCCACTTTCCTTTTTCTTCTCTCCCCTTCCTGGTTCCTCCTTTTTTAAAAAAAACTTTCTCTTCTCTCCTTCTGTGGCTGAGAATAGCTGATACCTGCAGTGGCCCCTCCCAGTCTACATATAATCTCACACCCTAAAAAGCAAAGGGCAGAGAGAAGACCAGGCACTCACCTGGATATCATGGCCTCCGCAGCTACAGCAGCAGAAGTGCAAGATGAAGCTATTTGCTTCGTCTGCCTGGAATACCTGACTGAGCCGGTGACTATCGCATGTGGGCACAACTTCTGCTGGGGCTGCATCACCCAGCGCTGTGAGGAATGGGAAAAGGGAACAGGGCCAGACCTGAGCTGTCCCCAGTGCAGAGCACAATTCCAGAAAGGGGAGTTCAAACCCAACACGCAACTGAACAACATAGTGCAAATGATCAAACAACTGAGGACAAAACCAGGAAAAGAGCCAAAGGAGGATCTGTGTGAGAGACATGAGGAACGCCTCAAACTCTTCTGTGAGGAAGATGGAGACACCATTTGCTGGGTGTGTGAGAAATCCCGGGCTCACAAGTCTCACACTGTGGTTCCCATTGAGGAGGCTGCCCAGGATTACAAGGTAGGAAATTGACCTTGCTGAATTAAACCTTTTAGGACACCAGGTTTATCTCTTATTAATACAAGGAGAAAGTTTCAAACATGGCTGTCTAAAGTTAGGCACTGACATGACAGGGGCTTGGCTTTCAGAGGGGATGAGCACTGAGGGTTGGGGGTAATGGAAAAAGATCCAAACATTTTTTGCACCAACACTGCAAGTTCCAAAGCCTCACAGAGCGAACAGGGCTGACGGCTCCTTGTGCACCAAGACAGTCTGGGCCCGGACACATCCCTGCACCCAGTGCACAGAACCCACAGCTGGCACCTGCGTCCTGCTCTTTTCTCTCTCCCTGTCCTGCTCTTCTCTCCTCCTTCAGCTCCTCCCAGTCCAGCAGCCCTACTCCACCCATATTAACTCCTGCATCCGCTCTGCCAGATCAAATTAGTAGGATGTGGGGTGGCCTTACAGCTTAGGTACACCATGTATTACACACCTCAGTATTGTGATTGTTTGCTAAAGTTCACCCTGCTATTACCCACCACGTATAGATTGGTGCTATGATTGTCTGACAAAGTTAGGGCCAGCTGTGTTCTAACACGCTTGGGTTTTGGCAGCATGGATGGGACAACCAGGTTCGGGAAACACATTAAAGAACTGTGTTATTGCTCCCATCCCCTGTCTAGGGCTATGTCTGCACTGGAGAGTGGGAGGCTGGGGATGGGAGGCTGCTGAGGTTCCCTGCCCTCACCCCAGGAGAGAGGGGAGGACATGGCTGACATTAGGCCCCTACCCAGGGTTGCAGAAGGAAGGAAGGGAAATGACCTGATTTCCCTCCCCACAGGGACCAGACTCACTGACAATCTCAGTTTGGCCTGAACTGTCCCAAATTTTTGCTCCAAGCCCTTTGTCCACTGAGGGTTTCTCTGCCGCAAGAACGCCAAGGCTACATGTACACGACAGGACGGCGCTGCAGCGAAGTAGCTAGGGTGAACTAAGTGTTTAGGTTCAGACCAGGCCCAGCCTCTGTGCTCACTTACGGGGCTCAAAACCAGCCAGGAAGTTCTGGCACTTCTCCGAAGCAACTGCCTTGTTCTCCAGGATCTCAGCGTTCGTTATTTCTAAACCGAGTCTCCAGCTGTTCTGCTTGCAAAGAAAATCTGAAAAATTGTGACCCACGTGTAGGGAATGCAGAGAGCTGGGCACAGCAGCTCAGAGAGGTGTGAACTTCCCCAATCCCTCCGGGAGGGTGAGCTCAGGTGCCCAGAGAAGATAATTTAAATCTCAATATTGTTAATGATTTTATTCCCCATGTGAGATCGGAGAGGGAGAGTTACAGCTCAGCCCCATTTACTGCCAGTGACGCCTCCTGCCGGTGCCCCTAGCGGGTGATGTTTGGAAGATGCCATCCCTTATCTTTCCCCAGTAAAGGAAGGCCAGGCCCAGAGAGCCCAGTGGCATATTCTAGCCCCATGAGGGGAGCCGGGCCCAAGGAGCTCTTGGAGCCAATCAGCAACACCGTCCTGTTTTGAACATTGCACCATCTACTGTGAACAGGCCACGGTGTCTCCTTTTGGTGATTCACACGGGCAGAGATTATTTTGTGGGTGGAGCTTCAAAAACTCCAGCCACCCTTGTCCCTCTGCCCTCACCCCCGGCTGATCCCGGCTCATTCATGAAGCTGTTCTACTGGATGCAAAGGCTGTTTCTCCTCCTGTTTCTCACCAGCCCCTGCTGGCCCCTCACTCAGCACGTCCCTGCAGCAGCAGGCAGGGGTGTCAGCCCAGCAGCAGCCCAGGAACTCTCAGCAGCAGCAGCCTTAGCCCAGGGGCAGAGAGGAGGTGAGAACCCAAGGGCACTGAGAAAAGAGAGTGAAATGGGGAGAACTCTGGAGGGGGCTCAAGGGAGATCTCTGGGGGGCTGCAGAGCAATGCTGACTTCTGGTTTTACCGGTGAGTGCCCTATTACTCTGCCCCCCAAGGCGCCACCCCCATTACACCCAGGGGCTAGAGGTTCTTGCATGGAGGCTGGGAGCCCGGACACCTGGGTTCTCACGTGGCTCCGGGAGGCGAGTATGGACTATTGGTTAAAGTGTGTGTGTGTGGGGGGGACCTCAGATGCCTGGATTCTTTCCTTTCTCTCCTCGTTCTATGAGAGGAGTGGAGGATAGTTGTTAGAGAGTGCAGGGGCTCGGTCACCTGGCTCTGGGATGGGAATGGGGCCTAATGGTTAGAATGGGGCTTCCAGCCACCAGGTCAACCCCTTCTCACAACTGGCCACCAGGTCAGCCCCAAAGGAAAAAAAGAGTCTGGGCCCTGGCCTGGGCTTCCCTCCCCCTCTGGGGCTTTCCCCCCCTCACACCTTCTGTCGTGGGATTCTAGGGCTTAGTTCCCCCACACGCCCATCCTGTCCAGTTTCTCCCCCCCACAGGGGGCTTTCCTAAGCTTTTCCCCATGCCCACACCAGGCAGGTCCCTAGCCTAGCCTTGCCAGTCTGCTGCTAGGGGACCCCAATTTTCCAAGGGCCCCAATGGCCACCACTGCACCCCTCCCCCACATCTAGCCTCCCCTAGCTAGGCTCCCTCTGCCAGGAGTTGGGACTCACCTCACCTGCTGCCTGGAGTCCTAACCTGGCTGGGAGCTGCAGCCACCTGCTGTCACCATCTGGCGTCTGCTCATGTGCAGGTAGGAGCAGGGAGCCTCTCCTACCTGCACACATGTGGGGTGAGGGTGAGCAGGCAGGGGCTGAACAACTCCCAGTGCTCCTGGACCGGACCTAAGGCTATTTTTTGTTACCCCCCAGGTTAGCAGCTGCAGCCACCCTGCCCCTGAGGCTGTCACAGCAGCAGGCCCCGGGGACTGAGGCAGGGTGGAAAGAGCTGATTAGATCCAGCTGCTGGGGGTAGCAGGCTGGGCCAGCCCAACAGCTCCTCTGCACCCATGCAGGGAGGGAGAGAAGCTAATCAGCGAGGACGCCAACAGCTAATCATCCAGGTGGGTGCTGAGCACCCACTATTTTTTTCTGTGGGTGCCTCAGCCCCTCAGCACCCCCAGAGCTGGCACCTGCTGACAGGGCAGGAGCACGTTGCTGTGCCGGGTGCAGGAATCACGCGCTGTCAAAGGCAAAGCACGCCCTGGTTATGTGGCTGCCTGAGGGAGGCCACGTGGGAGCCTGGACAGAGAGATGAGCCCCAGTGTGGATCTTGTTCCTGGGGTTCAGGGAGCGATGAACTTTGCCAGGCTCCTCACTCTCACCGGCAGGAGGGACCATTCGGAACCTTCCCAGCTATTTCCCCTCCGGCCTGTGCTCAGTGTGTGAAACTTCAGCTAAACCAAACACAGGTTTTGAGAAGTGCTGAGTGTCTACACAAAGCAGAGCGTCCCCGCTCTGAGCCTGGCATCTCTGCTTCCAAGATGCCTTCAGAGCTGGCAGAGCCGAGTCTGCTGCCTGCTTCCAGGGTATTTTACTCCTGGTGTATGAAACGCCGACGTGTACAGTCCTCTACACCCGTCGGACAGGCAGATTAATGGCTGTTTATCACACACGCTGCCCCTGCAGGTGAAACTCCAGGGAGCCCTAGGCCCTCTGAGGAAGGAGCTGGAGCAGGCCCTGGCGCTGATGGCTAAAGAGGAGAAGAAAACCACAGAGTGGCAGGTGTGTGTCTGGGTTTATCCTTCCCTGAGCCCTTCCCCTGCAGCGCTTCCAGGGATGAAGGGGCCATAAAGCTCCAGGTCGAGGTTATGAACCTGCTCTGGTTGTTTGCTCCATGACACAGGCTTGGTGCCGGCAGGATCAGGCCGTGTCTCTGGTGAGGATCTCACCGCAGCAGCTCCTGTAGGTGGAGGAGGAGGGGGCAGTTCCTGGTCCATGTGCGGTGGTGCAGACTCACCCCTGGGCTCTCTAATGGGTCAAATTCTCAATAGTGGGTTCAGTGTTTTCACTGTTACACGGATCCTGTTTCCCTCCTGCGGGTGGGGATGGGGTGCAGGGTGCTGCACTCATCGGGATTCAGCAGCCTCCATAAAATAGCTCCGCAGCTTCCCTGCAGTCTGGAGGAAACAGGGGTTGTTCCTTCTCCCTCCCCCGCCCCACAGTCCCTGCAACGCACCTACCCAGTGCCTGGGCCAGACTCTAGAGCTGGGCGGAGGATTTGCCTCCATGGCTGAGGTACAAAATCATTCCGTGGCTGGGCTGGGGCCTGCTGTCTGCTGAGCAGTTCTGAACGTTGAACCCAATTGTGGTGCTGAGCTCTGTGGAAAATCTGCCCCGGGTGCGTCTCCCCTGCACCAGCAGTCAGCTGGGGGTAACCACACCAGTCATTACTCAGGGTTCTGGGTGGGCTTGTACAGCCTGTGCTGCCGCACCTGCACTGCTACCAATACCCCAGCGAGCTAGATCAAAGCTAGCCGGGGTGTGTCTACACGTGCTGCCGTCACACACAGCTCCCATTGCAGTGTGGACACACCATGAGTGAGCAGAGCCAGGGGCAGGTCAGTGTAAATCCAGGTGACACTTGGCCACTTCTCGGCCTCTGCTGCCATCATGTGGCCACCTCGTCCCAGTCACCTGCTGCTGTTCCTGTGACTTTACTGTTGTCTGTAGCCAGGTGATGCCCCCGTGAAGCAGATATTAGTTACACAATGTCTGTCCCGGGTCACCTGCCTTTCACAGTGAAATCCCGGCAGAGATCCTGGGGTGTGCGAGGAAGACGCCAGCAGCAGGGAGGAGAGGAGAAGGAGGCGTCTCACTAGGCAGATAACAATGGCTATTTACCAGACCAGAGCGCTCAGAGCTGGGTGCTCTGGGTTCTGCATCTGAAGCCGCATTTAGAGACCCGTGGAAGGGGCTTGTTTCCAGGAGCTCCCACTGCCTGCACCTGAAGCTCTTGGTGCTCAGCTCCACAGACAATAGGGATTTAGGTGCCTAACAATTAACACCCAGCTCTGAACATGTTGGACAATGTGCACAGCGGGCGCCATGGAGACTGGGCACCTTGGGACAGCCGCTGGTGTCGTTCTGAAACCACCGATTACTGCCCCATGAGCACGAGTTACGTCCTGCATCCCCAGAGGTCAGGGCCCAGTGATGAGTGTCGCGCAGCGCTGAGTAACTGCAGCCCCAGCGACTGTCAGACGAGGCCCAGCAGGGGCGGCCAGTCACTCACTCGAGGGGTGCCAACAGCCCTGCGGGCGCCATCTGGGGGGTCCCATGGCAGCTGGTGCCAGGGGACTGTCAGGGCTGAGCCCGAGGTGTCTGAGTGCCCCGAGGCTGCAGCGCTCCCAGGGGTGGGGTGGGAGTGGTCTGGGGATGGGTCCGTGCCAAACCCCACTGGCAGGGGTGCTGGAGGGCTGCTGGGGGCTGGGGTTAGCCGGGGCGGAGGCAGGAGGCAGAAGTTACAGCGCTGACGCAGCTGCCTCTTGCTGACTGCTCTGCAGCCCGGGAACCTTCAGGGACCGAGCACGGCCCCTCCCCCACCACACAGAGGAGCTGGACAGACGGACGGGTTAGAGACCTGCCCAGGGAAGGGGAGGCAGGTCAACACAGGGCAGAGGCTGGGGTTGGGGGAAGGACTGGGGCTCATGTACAGGGGTTACAGGGAGGAGGGCTCTGGGGGCAGGGAGATGAGACAGCTGGAGGCTGATGAACCTCGCGACATTGGCATCTCAGGGAGAGTAAGAAGGGCCTTCCCCAACTTCGCTGACACCTGGGTAACAAGGGGGAGGGGCAGGCTCACCCCAGGGCCACCCAGCACCTCTGTGCTGAGTTGCTTGGGGGGCTAGAGAGGCCAGTGCAGAGCAGACAGCCCCTCCCCCAGCCGGGATTGGCCCTGGCTCCGCATTGTTACTGCTGGTCCTGTCAGAGAGCAGGTGGGGACACAGCTGGCATCAGCCACTTGCTGCTCTGAGCCATGCTGGGTCCCTACACGCTGCGATCCCAGGGTCACTGGGCACGGGGCACTCGGGCAGCCTCGGGGAAGCCACAGCCAGCTCTGACAGTCCCCTGGGTGCCCAACACCCACATGAGCCCCAGGATGGCACCCAAAGAGCTGTTAGCACCGGCCCTCGGCCCTGGGCATTGCAGCCCTGGAAGCAGATTGTCCCAGAACAAGCATCACCCACATCCCGACGTCCTGTGCAGCTCCCTGTAAATCTCCACTGTTCCCTTGATGTCACCCCACTCCCCTGTATCCATCCAGGCCACCCGCCATAGCATACTGCAGCTTTACAAACACCCCAGACATCCCCACTTTGGGACTGGCCATATTAACTCTGAAGTCAAACAAACCTTTATGATACGCTTTCCAAAGAAGTAAATATCCTGACAAACCTGACACTGATTTAATATCCCCTGCTCCATGGACAGAGGCCCCGTCTGTGACTTAACATCTGGCTCACGGTTTCTCTGTTTGTTTCTCCAGAGGAAAGTAAAGAATAAGAGAGAGACGATTGCAGGTGAATTTAACAAACTGCACAAATCGCTGAGAGAGGAGGAGCAGCTGCTTCTGCAGCGACTGGAGGAGGAGGAGAGGGAGACTCTGCAGAGACTACAGGAAAACGTAACCAACCTGTCCCGGCAAAGCTCCTCTCTGCAGCAGCTGATCACAGAGATAGAGGAGAAGTGTCAGCAAACGGCTGCTGAGCTGCTGAAGGTGAGACACAGACGGCATCAAAATTCTTCATCCATCCAGAATTAAAAGCTCAGATCCATGGGCCTTGATTCCAGAACTGAAGAGTAAACGTGTTCTGTGGTTTTACGCACACATAGAACATCCAGTTAAAAGCTCCATCGGTTCAAAACCAGTGCAGTGCGTGGGAGAGAGGAATTCTGCCCATGGAGAGCCAGTGAGGCTGAGGGCGATTAAATGGTTGATACAAAAATGATAATGGGCTAAACCCATCCCTGCTCTGCCTCCAGAGCATTGGGCCCAACAAGGTTTATAAACACAGATTGCGAGCTGTGTGATGATGGGATCGGGCCCCACAGGGGAGAATGTTAGTGGCTAAATTACTGTCTCACCTACATACAATGAAACCTGGTAATGCAAAATGACCTGTGAGCTTTTACCATAAAACAGTGAAACCCGGAAGGGTGGGTCTGTTTTCTAGATGAAAGGTTGATGTGCAGAGTGAAAATTCACTGTTTTCTGCCCATGGTTTTAATTCAGAACATTGATTCTCTTTCTCCTTCCAGGATGTGAAAAGCACATTGACCAGGTATGTTTCCGATGTTCGTTGTGCTTCTGTTATTGGTAGCAGCTCTGAAGTGATGTATGTCCATAGCAGCTGAGTGATGATGGGACCTTGTCTTCATAGGAGTCAAAGTCTGAAACTCCAGGAACCAGAAGCCATTTCTACTGAGCTGAAGAATGTGTATAAAATTTCTCTTGACATGAAGGAAATGCTGAAGAGATTCTGGGGTGAGTGGAAACTACTGAGCCATTCAGCTGTGCTGTGCCTGGGGATCTGGACACAGCCTGACACCCCATGACACACACGGACCCAGCGGACAGGCTGGGAGCTGTGATAGCTGGAGGCTGAGGCACTGAGGGCTGGGGAGTTTTCCAGCTATTTGCACCCACCTGCCTGTTGCTCTGACATCCTGACCCCGGGGTGTCACCGAGCCAAGTGCTGTCAGGCCTGGACTGGGCCATTGTGCCGGGGGCTGCACAGGCTGGTAACGGAGGATGTGTCTCTGCATCTCCCCTGGGACATGGGGTCTGCATGGTGTGGCCGCCACTCCGCGTTGCCACAGCCCCGTTAGCCAAGGCTGGCTGAGCTGGCTGCTGTGACCTGACATGGGCCGTGTTTTACTGGAGAACAAACTGCCTCACACGGACCCTTCGTCTGCTCCGAGTGCAGCCCGGTGCGAGCTTGGGTCCATGGGGGAATGTGACTCCTGCCTTTGGGGAGGCTGGGTGGGGGGGCACCGGTGCTTGGACTGTGTCCCCATCCCCCCCACGCCCCTCCCTGAGACCCCACCCATGCTGCAACCCCGCTCTGCTCCACGGCCCCCTCCTGCTCAGTCTCCTCCCCCCAGAGGCACAAGCGGTAGGTGGAGGTTTCCGGGGGAGGGGTCTTGAGACCGTCTCACCAAAGGCGCCCAGAGCTCGACTTGTGCCTGGCCATTGCGGGTGCTGGCGCTGAGGGGCCCCAGGCAGAGACACAAACCGGGGACGCTCCAGACACTTGCCTTCCCGCTGTCCCAGGAGAGCCCCTGCGCTCAGCCCCTCTGGCACCATTTGCAAGCTCTGCTGTGCCCCCAGCTCTCTCCTGCTGCAGCTGCCCGGGGAGCGGCTGCACCTTGCGCCAGGGTCTTTCAGAGCACCGGGGCCGCCAGACAGGGAGCGAGCACTTCCCTGATCCCTGAGCCCACCTGGGCCTGTCTGGCTGGGTCGGGCAGAGGGTTTTGTAGAGACCGGGCTGGCTCCGTGCTGGGCCCTGGGTCACCCCCAGTTCAGCATTCAGCCAGCAGGGGGCTCTGTACCCCGAGGCGCAGGGCAGGGCAGGGGCAGCCTGAGGTCGGGGGGTGTGGGGGTGAGGCTCAGGGGGAGCTGGAGGCTGTGGGGCAGCAGGAGCAGCCAGGGACCTGGGATGGGGTGGGCGGGAGCTGGGCAGGAGGCACAAACACCCTGTGCTCAGCGCTCACTCCAGGTTCTCACTCTGGCGCCGGCTCCACTGGGGTCAGACACTGCGGTGAGGGGCCCACACAGCCAGACTGGAGAGAGCCAGGCTCTGTCCATGGGGGGAGGGGCAGCAGTTCTGTTACATGGTGCCAGTGTCACAGAATTGCCATGGGGAGGCGCCCTGGGGCACCCCCTCAGCTGCCTCAGGGTGGCCTGCAAGCACCCTGCCTCAGTTTCCCCTCTTCAGCAGTCCTGAAATTACTCGACACAGAGCAAAACATCTGAGACAAAAGTCCCCTGCTGGGGTTTACTTGGTCTCTGCCCCTGGAACGCGCCCCTCCCTTTGCCCCCTGCCATCCTGGCACCTGCCCCTCCCCCCAACCAGCCTCTGCACCCTGGAGCCCCCCCATCACTTCACCCCCACACACCCTGTCAGCCACTTCTCCCTTTTCTCCCTCAGCTCCTATGTCTCCCATCCCTCCCCTCACCCAATCTGTCCCTCCCCTGAAATCCTCTTCCACCCTTGGGTCCGCCCTGTCTCTCGACTCCCCCTTGGCCCCTGCCACTCTCCTCACCCTCTCTGCTCCCTGGTGCCCACCCCTTCACTCTGCCTCCCTGGTGCCATCCCCACTCCTTGTGTCTGCCCCTCTGCTCAGCCTCCCTCAATCCCTCTTGCCCCTGCCTTTTCCTTTCCTCCTCCAACTCTTCAGATGCCTGCCTCTTTCCTTCCCACTGGGACATTGGCCAGGTACAATCTCGATTGGTGAACAGCTTCGTGCCCTCAGTTCTCCAGTCTGGAGTGTCTTTTACACTGCTTCACTGGGAGAACAGCCACTGGGAGTTCACGCACAGTCTCTAGCATGTCACTTTCTGCCAGCTACACAGGAAGAGTGCTATACCCAGCCACTCCTGAGTTACGCTGCAGGAGACACCAGCAAACTCACCATCCCAAACTGTCCACCCAGAAATGTGCGTCTGGTTGCCCAGCGCTCTACTGGCCAACGCAAGCTGATAGAAAGTCCGTCATTTCATTAATAGAAAACACTATGCACAAGCCCTGTTATCTCAAGTGAAGGGTCCCAAACACGTCAACCAAACACACTGGTTTAGATAAAACAAGGTTATTAACGACAGAAAGAAGAAATTTAAGTGGTTACAAGTAATGAGACATAAAAGTCAGAACTGGTCACAAAGGAAATAAAAAATAAAACACAAACTAACATTGAACTTCTCAGACTAAAAGCAAAAAAGTCTCTCACCCCAGGCTTTTGCAGCTCACTGGCTGGATGCCCCCAGCCGGGACCTCTCCCCAGGGCAGGGTTGTTTCAGGTGTGTCTGTTGCCAGGAGTAGAAAGGAAGGGAGGAGAGGGGAGGTATTTGTGGGGTTAGTTTCTATTCTAGTTTCCTTTAATTTTCTCGCCTCTTTGAGAAATATTTGCAGCTGGG
This sequence comes from Emydura subglobosa, assembly GCA_007922225.1. Classification (NCBI taxonomy): domain Eukaryota; kingdom Metazoa; phylum Chordata; order Testudines; family Chelidae; genus Emydura; species Emydura subglobosa. The sequence continues at coordinate 48,416 of ML681341.1, forward strand.
TTAAGGTGACAGCAGGGCTGTGGGACGGGGACCCAGCTGTGTCTGTGCCAATATGTCAATTTCCTGCTCATCCCCTTCTGCCTGCCGAAGAACGGCTGCTCCCCAGGTGCTCATGGTGTGATTACGCTGACACCTGGCTGAGGCCTTCGTTTGCCTGTTTCTGAGGCACTGGCTGTGCCGGCTTCTCTGAACTGAGTGATGCCATTCAGGAGAATCTTACAACTTTACATGTCACGTTACCGCACGGATTGTGCCAGGAGACCCACTTGGTATGAAACGTGTCATCGTCTTGTGAAAGGGAGAACATGAGAGAAAAGACAGTCACACCTTCACTGCCCTGCCCCCGGCACCCACCCCTCCCCTCACCCCTTCCTTCTCGGTGCCCCTCTCCCCTCCCCCTCCTCCCCCCATCATGCATGACTTCCCCACCCCTCTTTTCCCATCCCCCTCTGCACCTGGCACCCACCCTCCCCTCTGCCCTTTCCTCCTTTTACCTGCCCCTTCCTTTCCCCCCTTCGGCCCCCCAACAGATGTCCACCCACCCGGCACCAACCCCTTCTCTTGCTCCCTTCCGCCCTCTGATGTCTGCTCCTCCTCCTGCCCCTTTGCTGCCTGCCCATCTGCTCCCCCCACCCCACGGCGGTTGCAGGCCCCTTCCCTTGCCCCCCTCTGCCTCCAGCTATCACCCCTCCCCTCTCCCTTGTCTATCCCTTGGTACCCACCTTTTCTCTTGCCCTTCCACCCACTGATGACCCCCCTCGATAACCCCATGGCACAAGCCCCTCCCCAACCCCTGGTGCCTGCCCCTCCCTCGCACCCTTCGCCTGTTCCACCTTCCCCTTCCTTATCCCCCACCAGCCCCTGCCTCTCCACTCCCCACCTCCCTCCCCTGGTACCAGCACCTCCCTCACCCCATCTGTCCCCTATTGCCCGCCCCTTCCCTTGCCCCCCATTAACCCTCTGCTGTCCATGCCTCTCCTCACTCCCTGTACCCTCTGGGTCCCACCTCTCCCATCATCCACCCTCTTCCCCCCTGGTGCCCACCCCCGCCTTCGCTATCCTCTGCTCCCAAAAGGCCCCCCTTTGCCACACCCCCCTCTGCCTGCCTTGTGCTCACCTGCGTATCATCCCCCCCATTCTACCCCCAGTATCCGACCCTCCCCCCC
>ML681341.1:49681-67605 GCA_007922225.1 Emydura subglobosa
TCCTTGTAGCCATCCCAACATTCAGCCCCTCAGCCCTCCTGGTGCCAGCCCCTCCACTCGCCCCCGCCATGCCCCTGGCACCCACCCCTGCTATCCTCACCTTCTACCCATTAACAACTGCCCCTTTGCTTGCTCCCCTGGTGCCCCCTGGGGTCTGCCTTTCCCCTCTATCCCCTCTGCCCCCCCGGCACCTGCCCCTCCCCTCACCCCCCTTGTCACCTTGTCACCTGTGCCTTCCCACGCGCCCCCTTTGCCCACCTGGTGTGCGCTGCTCCCATTGAGATCCCTCTGCCCCGCCTGCCTGCCCCTTCCCTCACCCCCTCTAGTGTCCTGGAGCCAGCCCCACCTTTCACTGCCCCTCTGCCCCCTCCAGCCCACTCCCTCCTCCTTCCCCTGCCCCTTGGATCCCCCTATTCCCTCACAACTCTCTGCCCCCTGGTGCCCACCACCCTCCCCCTCTGCCTCTTGACATCTGCCCCTTTTCTTGTTCCCCTGTTGTCCCTGGGGTCTGCCCCTCCCCTCCCCCATCTCCCTGTTAGTGCTCACCACACTCATCACCCCCCATGTCTCTGTGGTGCCTGCCCCACCCATCACCTCCTTTGTCCCCTTGTCACCTGCACCTTCCCCCACCCCTCCTGGTGCCCCCCACTCCTCTCATGACCCCTCTGCCACTGGGGGCTGCCCCTTCCCCTGCTTACCTCTAGTCCTCTGGGGCCAGCCCCCCCCTTTCACTCCCCATCTGTCTCCCTGGGGCTCCTCTTCCCCTTTAGCCCCCCTGACACCTGCCCCTCCCATCACCCCACTCTGATCCCTGGCACCTGCCCCAGTCCTCGCTCTGCCCTCCGGTGATCACCCCTGCCCTAGACACCCCCAGTGCCCCTAGGCTCGTGCCTCACTCTGTGCCCCTTGGTGACTGCCCGTTCCCTCCCCCCTGCTCCTGGTGCCTGCCCCACTCCTCCCCCACTCCTGGCACCTGACCCTCCTCTTCACTCCCCTCTGCCCCCTACAATCCATCCCTCTCCTCATTTCCCTGCCCCTTGGAGCCCCCCATTGCCTCACCCCCCTCTGCCGCCTGGTGCCCCCCCATCCATTGCTTCCCTGTGCCCCCTGGAACCTGCCCCTCCCTTCACCCCCCCTCTGTCCTCTTGCTGCCTGCTCCTTCCCTTCCCCCACTGCCCTTGTGCCTGCCCCTCCCCTCTGCCCCTCCTCTGCCTCTCCCAGCATCAGCCTGTCCCCTCCCCTGTCCCTGGGCTGCCCTCCCCTGCCCTGCCCCCGCTGACACCTTCCCACCCCACCCCACCCCCGCTCCTGCTCTCCTTCCCCTCAAGTTCGCTCCCATGGGCAGAGGGGCCCTGACTCCCCTTAACGGGCAACAACCCCCCCCAGCCATTAACGGGGACGCAGGTTAATTTCCCTTTGATCCCCATGACCGGCCCTGACTCTGTGACTCTCTCCCCAGTGGACGTGACTCTGGATCCATACACGGCTCATCCCGAACTCGTCCTGTCTGAGGATCGGAAACGTGTGAGCCACGGAGACACAAGCCAGGATCTGCCCAACAATCTGGAGAGATTTGACACTTACCCTGAAGTCCTGGGCGCTGAGGGGTTCCCGGGCGGGAGGCGTTACTGGGAGGTGGAGGTGGGAGACAAGCCTGACTGGATTCTGGGGGTTTGTAGGGAATCTGTGAGCAGGAAGGGGAAGGTCTCACGCACACCTGAGGATGGATACTGGGTCCTGTGGCTGAGGGATGGGGAATACAAGGCCCTCACCTCCCCCTGGACCCCCCTCCCCGTGAGCGTCAGGCCCAGCCGGGTGGGGATTTTCCTGGACTATGAGGCGGGCGAGGTCTCATTTTACAATGTCACTGACAGGTCCCAGCTCTGCACTGTCACTGGCACCTTCTCCGGGACGCTTCGCCCTTATTTCTATCCTGGTCTCAATGCTGGGGGTGAAAACACGGCTCCCCTGATCATCTGCCCGGTCCCAGCCCAGGCTGGAGGGAATCTCTGTCCCTGACAGTGACACCCGCAGCAGAGACTGTCCCCTCCCAGCGCTGAGCAGCCCCCAGGCCTGTGCCCAGGGGAGGGTCTAAAGGGCATCACCTGCCTCCACCCCCCCCCCCCGTCACTTGCCCCTCAGTTCCCAGCACCAGGCCTGTCAGATGGGGGAGGGGAGAGAGGTGCAGAAGGGGGTTAGGAGGAGCCAGCTGCTGGGTTATGGGGGCAGGGCAGGGGCTGTGTGGGTTGGGTGGGGGAAATGTCAGAGGTGGAGGCTGAAAGTGGGGACGGGGAGGGCGCTGTAGCATCAGGAAGGGAAGAGCCCAGCTGACATGAGGAAGACTCTGGGGGAATGTAATGAGGGGGGAGGGGAGAGAGGCCCCTGGAGGAAGAGCCCCTGAGTCTCTGCCCATTGCGGGGAGTGAAACAGCCCCAGGGGGCAGCGCGGGGGCAGGGGTGGGAGCACTTGGGCCCTGCTGTACGGGCCACTGTGCACTGCAGCCTCAGTGGGGGGGGAGGAGGAAGAGAACTGGTCCTAGCACGATGGGAGAGTGGGGAGAGCTGCGGGAGGGGATTCGGTAGCTGGGCCAGGGGCCGGGGGGTGAGAGTGAACGAGGGGCCAGGCTGGGGGAGGTGGGACCTACTCACAGGAAGGAGCCCAGGCAGCTTTTCCTCCCTCCCAATGTATTTGCCTCACCTTGGTGCAGTACGACAAATGGCTCCCAGCACAGGGTGATACTGGTAGGAAATATGGACAGACAGCTCCCGTCTTTTTCCCCTTCACAGTTTGTTGCCCCTCACCTTCCCCGTCCCCTGGCCCAGGGGTAGCAGATGGTGCCGGACGGGGATCAGTCACTGCTGTCAGAATATACTACCCCTGTGAAATCTCAGTGTAAAATTTGGAAAGGAAAAAGAGAGATTGTTCTAATTTAGAAAGTGTCTTTCCTATAACAATGTGTCAATATGTTAATTTACATTTCAACAACATGCCTCTAAGCAGATTTTTGGAAATGGAATTAAAATTTATTTTTTGTCTTCACTCACATGTACATTGAAATTTAACTTCTCTAAACAGCGTCACTGGTATTTCAATGGTGTCATTTCAAGAAATACAAAATATTTATCCTAACAAAATAATCATAGAACTGTCAGAGCGGGTTGTTCAGTGCCACATGTATCATAATGACCATGTGTTATAAACAGCCCAGATGGACGTGTTGTGCAGCTGCTCTCTCTCTCGCTCTACTTGTTGTCTTCACTGGTTCTTCTTCGAGCCGTGTTGCTCTTGTCCATTCACTATAGTGTGTGTACGCCTCCGTGCACAGTTACCCAGAACTTTTTTCCCCTTAGCAGATCCCGTAGGGCCAGCTCTGGCGCCCCCTGGAGCCCCGCGCACATGCCGCGGTATATGAGGCGCTGCCGCCCCTACACCCCTTCTTTCCGCCCATGACGGTTGCTGGAACTAGCCTTGCTCACAGCATGTACTATTTCCCTTCTTTGGACTTGTTCCTTCTCTGAGTTTAGTTTTAGTTAGTTAAGTGGTGTTAAGTGTAGTTAGAGATAAAGCAGTCCCTGCTGGGACTTTGCAGGATCGGGCCATGAGAAATCCAGTTGAAAGCCGTGCTGATGGAGGCAGCGCTCTGCCCAGCGTCCAAGCCAACCTGCTGATCACGCCGGCAGCACCGCCCACAACTCGGCACCGTGCAACTTCACCGGTACCGAAGAAGACGAGGAAGCAGCGCACTGAGCAGGACACTGTCCTGCGCCGTCAGTACGGGCAGGGTTGAGTGCGGAGATGCACTGACATCAGCTCATCGAGACTCTTTCTCCGGTGCCTGCATCTCCTGTTAGGGGGTCTCCCCCGACTCCTGGGAGTGGGAGAGTGTCCCTGCCGACACCGTCGACACTGGAGGCTTTTCAGGTGGCAAGAGCCTTGTTGGCCTTGCCTATGTGGCCTCCCCCCGGCCTCCGCTGAGGGAGAAGGGGCCAGTGTCACAGGGGAAACCCGCGTTGGGTCCCCCTGAAAGGCGGAGGAGATCCCCGGTATGGGGAGGAAGATCTCCCACCAGACGGTCACCTGGGGTAGAGCAGAGCTGCTCCCCTAGTAGTCGCTCCAGGTCGGTGTCATCAAGCCAACCTGCACTGACATGTTCTCTGGCACCGAGGAGTTTGCCCGCACCCAGGCAGCGCAGAACCTGGTCGTCGGAGGAAGCCCCGGCACTGCAGAGTTCGCCCGCACTGAGAAAGCGCAGAACCCGGTCGCTGGAGTCTGGCTCAGTACCGAGGAGTTCGGGACAGCACCGACCTTGGTCACCAAAGGCTTCCACAGAGCCTCAAGGCAAGTGGCGCCGGAAATCGTTGGTACCGAGACAACGCTCCGGTACCGCCAGCTCTTCAGAGCGCGACCTTGCTCATCGGCACCGCTCGCGGCGATGGAGGCAGTTCTCATCGTTCTTCAGGTCGGAGGCGTCGAGGGGGCCGTCCCTGGCACGGAAGGGTGCCCGTGACCGGGGACATACATGGTACCCCAGGTCCAGGGCCTCTGACTCCGATGATGCCTCAGGGTCTCTCAGGGCAGACACTCGTTGGGCGAGTCGATGCCCCCATAAAGTGCCAGAGCCCATGGCGCAGTTAGCCCCACGCTGGCTCCAGGGACAATGGCCGTAACAATGGCCTTATTGGGCCCCATGGAGTCTCCAGGTGGGACCTGGTCCGCAATCCATTAAATCTTCGGGGGTGCAGTCCGTGCCTCTGGTACTGGGAAAGTCCCATCAGTGTCTCCCCTGCCAGGTAAATATGAGTCACTGAGTCCCTGCTGCCACCTCTCAGCACATGGTGGGGCGCGCCTCGGCCCCCCTGCAATCCCCGACTGCCATCCCCGGCCGCCGACACCACGGTCCCGGCTGGCTTCCTTCTCACCACCAAGCCTGTTGGGGGGGGCCAAATGCGCCCGGATCAGCCGCCTGCTCCCGCTCCCACAATGCTCCGCTTGCACCTAGATCTGCACACGTGCCTGCACAGCTGGCTCCTCTGGCCGGACCCCCCTTCCATAGCAGAAAGTGGGCAGAGAAACTCTGGAAAGTCGCTTGATGGCGCTATTTGAAGCAGTCAAACAAAATCCATCCGAAATGTCGCTGCACCAAATTTCCTCTGCTTCTGCATAAGACTCATTCTGGGGAAGCGGGGACAGGGAGTGAATCCATTACAGGGAGGGGCGGGGAATAGAGGAAGGTGGAAAGTTAAGAGCAGGGGGAAGAAAGAAAGGGAAAGGCAATGAATAGACAAAAGAAGCGGAGGAAGAGAGCAAATGGCTGGGTAATCGGGTGCCATGGCAGCGGCGACCCTGCAAAGCTGCAGGCTGTTCCCTGCACCCCAGCCCTCCTGTTATCCTGCCGGGAAGCTGCTCGCGTTCAGAATATATTGGTTTGTGCCTTTGGCTGGTACTGGCATTGATGACTCAGTGTGTGTGTCAGGTAACATGGATAAAGTGGTCTCAGTGTTTGTGAGCTGGTGAGCGGGGCTCGACTAAATGGCAATTAGAGATTAATCACATGGGAATGGCAAGGGGTAAAATAGTTCCCAGCTTTCCACTCGCTAGAATCTGCAGCCAGGATGACTGAGACTGCCGAGTGCAGGGCCGGGAGCTGGCCGAGCACTTCATGAAACACTGGGTAAGGCCAAGGTGCCTGGGGACCCCCACTGGGCACAGGACTGGGAGCCAGGACTCCTGGGTTCTATCCGGCTCTGGGATGGAAGGGTGGGAGGAACACCTCTGCCCTGAGCCCAGCCAAAGTGTGCTGTCAGTCAGTCACCCCAGGTAAAGCCCCAGATTCGGCCATTCCTAATCAAGGGTCCCCCCAGGATGGGATCAGGCCCATGGCTTGGGGGGGCAGCTCCTACTCCCAGGCACCCAGCGCCGGATCTATGTGTGAAGGGCCCATTCCCCTGTACAGCCCCCACCCTGTGCCCAGATGTGACAGATATCGCACCCGGGCCACGTCTGTGCGGCCCAGTGTGTTAACGGGAGGGAGGGACTGTGTGTTAGTGTGTTTTGCTCTTGGGTGGGGTCACCAGTGCTCCCCTGGGAACTAACAACAGTGGCGGCCCAGCCAAGCCACTGAAACTGTTACAGTTTTATTGGTCAATGCCAATAAAGGCTGATGCTCCCCTGCCCCCTGCCTGGACACACACATACCATCCAGTGTTAAAATATTCCCCTGGCTACAGTCAGACCCTCACACCAGCCGGGGCAGAGGCTTGTGCTGGAATTATTAGAAAGCCCCTTTCAGCCTGGCCCGGCCCAGTAAGGAGCTCGCTTAGCAGATGCTGAAACATGCACCGGCCTGGGGAGCTGTGCTGCCCGCAAGTGGCTCCGCATCCTGTCCGGGGGTTGGGCTTCCTAGGTCAGAGCCTGCCGCATCCACAGCCCGGCTTGCCTGCTGCTCCGTGCCTGCGTCCTGTTAGCTGATTTTTAGTTGCTTGACCACAGTTACTCCATTTTAGCTAGCCCCTTTGTTTAAGAGACAGGCCAGGCCGTTCCACTCTGTGCAAGGATCATGGAAAGTTTGCTGAAATGCAGAAAAAGAAGAATGCAGAAGGAGATAAGCCTCGGCTGGATTAAGCAAGCTATTTAGCCTTGATAGATAAGATGTAGCTAACTGTAAAGCATCAGCAAAAACACCTTATGAATAATGTATATTTTTGTAAGTAGAAATAGAGATAATATAGGCCAATAGTGAATGAGGGAATGGGTTTAGGCCCTTGTAAGGGGGATATGTATGGTCTTATGAATGTTTAAGTAGCAATAAGGTATAAAACTGTCTGTAACTCTGAATCCGGGGTCTTTCTCCACTGTCCACTTGTGGGCTTGGGAATTGACCTTCTGCAGAATAAACTCTTTTGGAGACTGTCCAGCCTGAAATCCTGTGTGGGTCTCTTATCGGTGCAAAGTAACAAACCACACTTGGAATCTTTTTCCAACAATATCACTGCAGAGAATCTGTGGCCAAGCAGCGATCACAGCGAAGCTAAATGGGTGGAGAAGGGCTGTAATGGTAACATTATCCCTGAATGTCTTTGTTTCTGGGGGTACGGGCTGCATGGGACCGTCCCTTTAAAGCCACTCTATTGCCATCACCCACAGGGAGCCCCTGAGCAAATCGCTGCTTGAACATAGTCCGGTACAGGGCTGCTGATGAAATGTGTCTAGTTCTTTTTCACAGGCAAGGCCCTGGAGAAATGTTAATTGACCAGCCCCGTGAGCTCGCTCTGCGGTAGCTGAGCCATTGCTTCTGTGTCGGACACAGAGAGACTCAGGTGCGGAGCAGTTAGGGCTGAATTCAGGAGCCTGAAGCTTGGCACATAAATAAGTGTCGTAGCGGCTTAGCCAAGCTCCACCCAGGGCTGGGCACAGACCCGGCTCCCCGGTGTAACCGCTGTGTAACTGCTCGCTGAGTCAGCCGGCCCCGCGCGAACCGAACCACCGAGCGTCCCCGGCGGTGCCCCCGCCTGGCCCCGTGGGGCTGCCTGACACCGAGCACAGGGAGAGGACAGAGACGGGGGTTGGGTTCGTGCTCCCGGCTCCCCGCGCTCCGCCACAGGCTGCGATGGGGGTTTTGGCACATGAGGAAATTCTTTAGTGCTGGGAGAAGCGGCCTGACGGTGCCAACTCCTCGCGGGTCACCGCCAATGGAGCCGCACCGCGCCGCAAATCGCACCGCCGCTTGCGCCCGAGATGTTCAGGGAAAAGCCGATCCGCAGCCCGAGTCCGGAAACGGGCGGAGCAGGAGAGACACGATCTCCCTGGCAGAGCCTAAGGCGGCGGGCGGTGAGATGAGCGGTGCCACCGGTCAGCAGGGAAAGAAGCGATGCGCCGGGCTGTGAAATGTCCAGCCCCGTAACGGCGCGTCTCCAAACGCAGCAGAATTTCCTCCTCTGCAAAACTCAATGGCAGGCGGGATGCGGAGCTCGGAGAAATGAACCCTGCGATGGCGGGTGAAGGGAGCGACGTTCGGGGCGTTGTGAGAACAACGCGCTGTTCAGTGACGTGAACTGTGGGATCGGTGTGAAAATCAACGATGCGTCGGGCGGTGAAAAGAACCAGAATCACCGTCGCTGAACATCAGTGTCAGATCCGCATGTGCAAAGACCCGGCGCAGCCGCTGGCAGAGCGCGAGGAGCGTAGTGAGAAACCCCCGCGATCCCACCCTGTCCTTGGTGCCGGGCAGCCCCGCGGAGCCAGGCTGCCGCCAGCGCCGGGGAAGCTCGGTGTTTCGGGGAGCGAGGGGGCGGCAGCCGAGTGACGCAGCGAGAAATCACGCAGCAGTCTGCGCGCAGCCGGGCTCTGGCTCTGTCCGGACACAGGCTCTGGACCGGCTGCGGATCCACTCAGACCTACGGCAGCACCGCCGCTGAGCAGCGGGAGCGGATTATTCTCAGCGAGGAATGACGATGCTGGCAATCTGCAGGGCAAACGCTCCGCACCTACGAGCAGCCGCAGCCTAGAAGTGCAGATCGCGGCTCGCAGCTTCGCCCAGCGCGTTCCCGGCTCACCGGACCCGCCAGCTGGAGCCGGGTGCGATGCAGGGTCTGCGGCGGGCGCTGAAATGCGGGATCTGCGCTGGAAGGAGCCGAGGTAGATTTACGGTGTCTGTGTCCGGGGGAGTCACTCCTGCGCCCTGAGAGCGCCCTGCCCAGCGCCGCGGCATTTATCCCGGGCACCACCCGCCACTGGGTCTGAATCGAGCCAAGCTCCGCCCAGAGCTAGGCACAGAACCGGCTCCCCGGGAGCTGGTCTGGAACTGCTCTGCCTGATGAATAACCCGACCGCCCTCCGCCGCCGCTCGCCGCAGCAGGAAGCGGCCATGCAACTGCAGCAGCCCGGCTCCGTGGGGCTGCCAGACACAGGGAACCGGCAGAGGAGAGATGCGGGGTCAGATTCTTGCTCACGGGTCCTAGCGCCCTGCCACCGGCTGCGATGAGCGTGTGTGTGTGTGTGTGTCTGGGGAGGGCGGGGGAGGGTGCATATGAGGAAATGCTTTTCTATGTGGGGAAGTATCCACACGGCGCTGGCTCCTCACACGTCACAGCCGATGGAGCCGCACCGCGCAGCAAATCTCACCACCCGCTATTGCCCGAAACCTGGGGGAAAAGCCGATCTCCAGCCCAGGGCCGGAGAAGCTCGGAGCAGGGCGTGCTCCGCTGGGGTCAGGCACCTCTGGGGGGTGGTGTTTGTGGGCTGGCCCCTGCCCCCTGTGCAGATCGTCTGAACCCGGCCAGCTTCTTTCCGAGCTGAACACCTGCCCCGCCTCCCCCGCCCCGGGACCCTGAGCCCTCGATTGCTGCTCCGAGAGCCGGAGCCCAGGAGCACAGAGCCCAGCTCGCAGCTCGCCCAGCTGCTTCCCGTCGAGCGGTGGAGCCACGTGCGAGCTGTGCTGTGCGGTGAGACGGGAGGTGAAATGCAGCATCTGCGGTGCCATGACCCGCGGGAGATTGACGGTGTCCGCGTCCGGCGGAATCTCCCCCTGCGCATGGAGAGCCCCTGCCGGCGCCGCCACGTTTATCCCGGGCCACACCCACCTCTCGGTCCGAAACGTGCCCAGCGATGCCCCCGCCTAGGCACAGAACCGGCTCTGCTGCAGCTGCTCGGGACTTGCTCGCTGACTCGCCCGGCCCCGCGCTCTGGCTCCGCAAAGCACCGACCTCCCCTGCGATGGAGCAGCCTGGCTCCGCGGGGCTGCCCGACACCGAGAACAGGGAGAGAGAACGGGGGGTTCATGCTGCGGGGCCTCGCGCTCTGCCACTGGCTGCGCCGACGTTCTGCGCACGAGGCAGTTCCTGGGTGCGGGGGAAGGACTGGCTGTGCTGTGCGCTCGGGTGGCAGAGTCGCGCCAGCCCCGGATTGGCTCCAGACCTTCAATTCCCACCTCCCGGGGCAGGGCCTGGGAGCGCTGCCTCTAACTAAGGGCACAAGCCAGGAGCGTCTCTGTGGACCTGGGCCTTACAGCTGTGCAACCCCCAGTGAAAACATGGGGCTGCGCAGACGTGAACAAAGCAGCAGGGGAAGGGGCTGGGGGGGGGAGGTTTCCTGGGGGGAGGGGTGTCATTTGGGGAAACAATTGTCTCGCAGCTTGTACATGGGGCCCATTTCATAGAATTGCTGGGCATTAATAAGCCTCAATCCTCCAACGCGAGTTGTTAAAATCTTATTTGAACGCCCAGCTCCAGTGTGAACCTTCAAACTCTCTCGAGTCGCCCTTTGTCTCAAGTCCGTTGTGTGAGCGTCGAGTTTGCAGCCGATCCAGTTTCGCTCAATGGAGCAGCTCAAAGAGCTGACGGTGTCTTCACCCAGAACAGCGCAGTCTGCTTCCCTCGGATAGGAGACGTGGGTGGAAGGTGCGAGATGCCTGAGAGAGGCGCTCCATGCTTGGGAGCTTCCTTTGACGTGGCATTCTCAGGCGTCTCCCCAGTAGGAGGGGAATTTAATGTCTCGAGCCAATCCGGGGACACCCACGACTGGGGAAAAGCAGCTAAGTTCCATTTTCAAAAGGGAATCCAGCTCTGAGGAGCACGTGACACCCCAGGGGTTCTTTGGGAAGGAATTCACCCGATCCCTGACCGGTTCACGGACAGGACCCAGCAGTGCCCACCTGAGCTGAACATCACCTGCTGGAATGAACTGGTCTCTGAGATGAACGTGAACGGGAGTGAAGAGACAGATCCTCTAAAGCATCAATAGGATACAGAGCCAGGGCTTGGATCAGTGTCTCGGTTCCTTTGATTTGGAGGAGACTGAATGATGAGGACACTTCTCTGATGGGCCAGTGCTCAGCGAGAGTTTGTCCATGTGCCGCAGGGACCTGCCTACAAAGGCAGTAACAGAACGTTACTAAACAAAACGATTCACACGGGCTGTTGGACCGAGACATGCGGGTGTTTCCGGATGTCCCTGCTCGGGATAACGGGGAGTTGTCAGCTGTCGAGCACCAAAGCCCAGATCTGCAAAGCAACTTAGCTGCCTAAAGTCCAAATTAGGCACCGCTGCGATCTGCAAACCCCTGCTGGGCTCAGCTGTTACCTCACCCCGTAGGTGCTACACTCACTCAGCGTCTACACTGTCCCTGTCCCAGTTCTCCAGCTGCTAACGTCCTATCTCTGAGCACTCACCCTGCTGCCTCCCAGGTGACTTTCAGCCCAGTGGTTCGGGCACTCCCCTAGGATATGGGAGACTGAGGTTCAAGCTCCCTTTCCCACTGATGGGATGCAGGGATTTTAACAGGTTTCCCACACCTCTCAGGGAAGCGCTGGGACCACTGAGCTAGGGACTGTAGACCTTGAAATTTCAGCTAGGCTGGGCCTACTTATAAAATTAAGCTACCAAATATTAATAAATTGCACATTGCAGAGTATGTGAAATGGGGGCTGGAGTCCCTTCTGAAAAGGGGTGATTGTTTCTCATTGCAACACACTCATGCTGTCTTTCTATTCTCAAAGTATGTCTGGTATTTCATTAAGATAACTGTTTATTAATTGCCTCTCTTGTCTGGACCATCTTCCCTAATGAACTTATCTTCTGGGAGTAACTCATCTATGCAGTAAACAGAAATGTGTTAAATGCAGGGTGTGCTAGACCTCCATGGCTCCAGACCTTTCAAAATACTTTATGATCAAAGCCCATGGCTGGATGCCACCCCAGGTATTGCTCAATTTAATCACAACAACCCCAATACCCCTTTGTGTGAAGGGTGGAACACTGAAACTAAACACCACATCTAGGTGGCTAGCGTCCTTTTCACTAAGAAAAGCACATGTGTCTCTCCCTCTTGTATTGTTTTCTGGAATTCCTGTGTTTACTCATGTAAATTACCAGAATGCTTTGAAAAACATTGGATTTAAGAATATAAAAGAGAAGTAATGGAAATAAGCAAGGCAGGCAAGCTTGAAGAGTGAAGAGTCTGGACAAGAAACTGACAAGACCTGCCATTTTGCCCAGCTGTCTTCTGAGACCACGGTTCCAGGCTTTCGGGGGAAGCTGCTAAGAAACCATCACTGCCTCTTGCCTGCACTGGTGAGGATAATGGCTTTTGCAGCTAAAATATACTGGACTTTTGGTTTGGGGGCTCATTTTATACGAAAGAGAGTCATGTCAATTCCTGAGCACACGAATAGCAGATCCCAGTCTGTGAGTTAACACCTATGAACTGATCATTTTTCAGCGCTCCTAGAACAGACGTTCGGGATGCACAATGTGCTGCTGTAAATGTCTGCAAAATTCACCTCAGTCTTTAGACATGTCAACAGCCCATGTTTCATGATTGCATCCAAAACACTCTAAGGAGCTGTCACTTCTCATGCCCAACTCGCTAGACAGAAATGTCACCATTGCTCAGCAGAGGGCAGCGTATATACACTGCAGAGATTGCAGCCATTTGAGCCCAGCCTGTGATCCTCCTCCTACTCCACTGAATTTGATTGAATGACTTGCGGTGTAAGGGGCTGCTCAAGTGAGTGGGGGTTTCGCAATCTGGACTTTCTGACCTCGCCCCTCATTCTGATTTGGCCTCAGGTACACAAAACGTTCAGTGACAGGCATGAAAAGACAGGCCTTTATCCACAGAAGCGAGCGCTAGGGTTGCAGTGTAATCCATGCCGAATGCAGACGGATGCTCTGTGCAAGGCTGGCGGATACGTGTAACACGCTCTGAGGGGCAGAGCAGTTCCAGAGTGACATGAGCCGCCTGCCCGCACGTGGCCCATTGGGATTCACTCATGTTACCGATCTGCAGCCTGCGCTTGTGTGTAGAATGAACAGCTGTCTGCCCAGGGGCTGCAGCCGTGACAGAGCTGGTTCATTTGCAGGTGCTAGGAGTTCAGTAGGGTCCCCCCACTCCCTGGCCTGTGGGATAATTAAACCAGTGCAAATGCCTCTGGGGACATGCTTACTTCAGTTTAAGGCAGCTTTTTTGGGGGGGGGGGTTAGTGCAAGTGAATTAGGAACAGGTTTAAGCTAAGTTGAATGAAGGGCTCCCACTCAGGGGTTAAACGAACCAGTGCAAGTTTCTGTGTAGAAACCCCAACACCACGTGCAGTTTGCCCTACATCCTAGTGCCCCCGGCTGTGGACTCTCCACTGCCCCGACAGATTCCTGCTCCCCTTGTGCTGTAGCAGACACAGACCTGGCTGAATGCTGCTCCCATCCACCGCCCCAGCTAGAGAGCAGGGATTGGCTGTGTGACTGACAACAACTCTGGAGTCTGTGGGCCTTGGGGCCCATCTCATCACCCTGTAGAGACCATTGGGCCTTAGCAGGGGGCCAGAGACTCCCCTGAGCTACATGGACAGGTGTCTGTGAACTGAGAGCCTGGAGCCAGGTTCTGGGCTGCTTGTGCTTCTCATTCCCGGTGAAAGAGCCGACAATGCGCAGTGATGCTGAACCCTGGTCAGTGCTTGTGGGAAAGTCAGGGAGGGCCGGATTTATCGGTGGGATTTAGGGCCTAGATTCACAAAGGCACTTGGGCACCTAGAAGAGTCACTGGAGCAGACTGCAATCCTCCGAGCTGGTGTGCAAAACCCAGGCTCCTTATACAATGCATGGGGCTGGAGGGATGGGCCAAGCAAACTGTGATCCACAAAAGCCAGGGAGCTGCCTAAGCTACCCCATGGGAGATGCTGATGAGGGGTGTGCGCTACGGCTCCTCTCACAGAGATAGGCGCCTCTGTCTGCTAGCGCTGCTCAGCTGTGAGCCCTCTTGGGAGTCAGGCAGTTAAGAAGCCGGGGGAGGGGAGAGAAGGCAGATCTCCCTTATAAGCTTTAGCCCAGGGATTAGGGCATTTACCCGGGCGGTGACAGGCCCCTGCTTCAAGCTCCCCTCTGCCTGAGGAGGAGAAAAGATTGTCACAGGGATTCGCTACCTCTCAGCAGAGTCTCTCTCCAATGGGCTACAGGATATTCTCTGTGGGAGTCTCTCCTGGTGAAGCTGTCGCACTCTGGATAACTAATTAACGAGCCACTGGAGCAGGGGGACTGGACCCTCGATCTCCCACATCCTGGCTGAGCGCCCTAACCCCGCTCTCTAGAGTTACTCTCATGCATATGCCCTCTCTGTCTCCGGCCCAGTGACTCTTCAGTTATTTATCCTGAAAGCAACAGCTTCACCACCAGAGCCTGAGGAAGACCCACATTAGAATATCCTGTGCCCCAGCGGTTAGAGCACACCCCTGTGTGTTCAAATCCCTTTGCCTCATCAGGTGTAATGATGTTATTGCTGACTGCAAAAAGGTAACATGTTGTGCTGGAAGTTGTGTGGTAAATATACACAAAACTGTAAAAGAAGCCTTTCTTCTGGGAAGACCGAGAAACAGAGAGACACAAAACAACATGACTTAAAAACTGCATAAACAGCAAAAAATGCAGAAATTGTGTAAACTGAAGCTTGCGCATGCATAATGTATAGGTTACATAAAATCCATAGGCTTGGTGTGCTCAAAGCTGATTGGAGAAAAGTTAAGTGATGCAGACTGTGGAAATTCATAAAAATCCAAGTGAACAAGGCCCAGATCAGAGAAACACCAGACCAGAAATTGAAGGAGGGACTGAAGGACCGGACCAAGAGATCAGGGGAAGTGACGACCATCATCAAGTACAGGAGAACTTCCTGGGACCTTGGCATGTGGTAACTTGGTCCTCTACCTATTCCATCTTGTCTGGTATATTTCCTGGCATAAATGGATGTTCAGATATTATCAGTGACAATAATTCTGTCTGAAATTGTACAAATCAAGGCGAAAATTGATTAAGCCTAAATTGGGTGGACTTGTAACTCAGTTTCCCACTTTAAATCCCTACGCTGAGGATATTATGATGTGACCCAAATGATGAAACGACAATGCACAGATAATGTTAAAAGACAGGCAGTGGCCAGCTGAGATCAACCAGCCAACTTTAACTCGGTGCCTGTGTAGCAGCAATTTTGCATGCAGGGCAAGTGTCACAAACCACCTGAAATCCTGTGATGCTGTCATACATGACTTGTCATGAGGAGGATTTGCACGATAACTTTAAGGAATCTTCCAGCTAATAAATCCACTTTGTTTAACAAAATGTGGTTCCTTTCCTTCCCCTGCAGTAGCAACAGTCCCTACTGGATCCTCCTTTCTTCCAGGGCTTTAACATCAGCTCCCTCAGGTTCTCCTGCCCCTGCACATGCCAGAACGTCAGCCCCTCTGGGACTTTCTCTCCTAACACACACCTTACACCTTCTCTTCTTCCCTGCTGCTGCCAAAAATGCCAGGTGACTCAAAGCAGGGCCTTACATACCACCCCAAGATCCCATCATGAACATGAGGAGGGGGATACATGCTGTTGCTCGTGTTGCTGATGCTATGGAGACCCTGAGCCCTGGCACCATCCTCAAATTTAACATCAATGCCAGGATGATGTATAGACCTGCAGAGAGGGACCCTCTGTTCCTGATTCCAAGACTCGGAGGCTTGGCTTCATCCTCCAGAGTAACAGGAATGCCAGGCTGCTATCTAGCCCTCCAGGAAGGGAAATTGCTGCTGATGCAGAGACCTTGAGGCCTAGATCCATTCCCTAAATATAATCCTTGCCTCCCCAGTCCCAGTTTCCACTTCTCAGGTTTCTTATCCCAGTCCCAGTCTCCTTACTTAGCCAGTCCCAATCTCTTTACTTAGCCAGTCCCAGTTCCCCCCTCCTGGTTCCTCATCCAATCTGTCTATTATATTCCCCCACTGGCTCCCACTCCCAGTGTCTCTTCTGAGGCGCCTCATCCTACCTGAATCTGCCTCCTCACCTCCACCCTGGCTCCTGTCCCAGTTCTCCACCCACATCCCTGCTCCTTGTCAGATCTGGCTCTTTCTGCCACTGGTTCCCAGTCCTAGCCTTGTTTCCTAGCCAGTCCCAGTTTCCTCCCCCTGCCCAGCTTGTCATCTGATCTCAGTGTTTGTCCCCCCGACCAACTACTGCCCAGCTCCCACTTCCCATTCTCGCTCCCAGTCTCCCCGACTCAGCTCCCAGTCACAGTCTCTTTGCCTAACCATTCCCAGCCTGGCTCCCAGTCTCCTTGCCCAGCCACTCCTAGTCTCCCCACTCAAACTCCCAATCACAGTTTCTCTTCCCTCACTAGCCTCCTCAATCTACTCCTTTTCCTCCCTTCAGTCTGCCTTTCATCCCTTCTGCATTCGAATCAGATGGCTTACCCCTTCTTGCTGCCTCAGTGCCAGCACGGGATCATTGAGGGCATGGTAGAGAAGGGCTCCCCAGTCTCAGTTCAAGTGCTTTGCCCAGCCCTGGTCCTGAGCAGCTGGGAGCAACCGTTGCCGG
This sequence comes from Emydura subglobosa, assembly GCA_007922225.1. NCBI lineage: Eukaryota > Metazoa > Chordata > Testudines > Chelidae > Emydura > Emydura subglobosa. Next base: position 66,023 of record ML681341.1, read on the forward strand.
GAAAGTCCTTCTGAGCCCCTGGGCTGGAGCAAGCTCAATCGCTGTGTGGGGAGAGATGACACATATGCAGCCTGGTCAGCACCGAGAATTGTAAGGGGCTGAAGCAAGCTCAATGAGGATGGCAGTTTCAGAGATTTTAGCTGTTAAGTTCTAGCAAGTCTCTACTGTGCATGTTTGAACTGCAATTTTTCAAAGGTTTATAACTTAGTCAAATTTGGGTGAATTTTCAGAGGAAAGCAAAAGGCACATCCCTGGCATAAAGTCCACTCTCCTGCCAATTTTCCAGTCCCTATTCCTAAGTATAGGGGCACTAGAGCTGTTCAAAGAAAAGGTTTCAAAATTTTTCAAACGCAGGCGAAACAATGTACTTTTTCTTCTTGGAAACAGCTAAACCATTTTGTCTGAATTTTCCCAAAAACAGTTAGCCTGAGGCAGACAGCCAGCAGGAAATATTTCAGCCCAATTTGTTGGAGTTTGGCAATGATTTGTAACTGAAAACAGGGTCTTAGAATGGCAAATGTTGGGCAACCTTACTAAAAGGTGGGACTGCCAGCCTTGCCTATAACGTCTTCCTATCCATCCCCCTTTCTGCATTGTTGGTCAGCCTTCTCCATAATGATGTGCTCCCCCAGAGCTCATGGTTTCTTGAAGGATGTCTTTTATAATGGCAGAGCTACGATTCTGGTAAACAGAAGATGGCTAATTTCTGACTGTACATTATTTAAGTTATTTTTTAAACAGTGGAGGAATTAAAAGCAGCTATAAAATAACTGTGGGGATTTGCCTGGAATAAATATAACAGAAACAGCTCCATGTTGAATTAACTTTATTTAAAATGTAATTAAAAAGAGTCTCCATCCTGATCAGGAACATAAATCCAGACCCTTTTTTTTTCTTTCTTTTTTTGGAGTATGCCAGACTGTCTGAGCTGTCCTTTTAAGAAAAGAATGCTGTGGCTGCCTGAAAACAGGTGTTTCCTGGGGCTGGGAGCCCCCCAGCTGCTGTTGATTAAATCCAATTAATCATCCTCCTTTTGCTATAAAACTCCCAGGAAGCAGGCCACTGGTTTGTTGCTTGTGGGGGGAAAGGTTTGTAGCTATGAGGGTGAGGTGGTTGAGCTAAATGTTTGGCCTTTTTAATAGCCAAACTCTGATAGCTCTTTTGTCTTTGGAGGGGGGTAAGATAATAGGAAACATTAGCTCAAAATAAGTGCTTGATATCTGACCAGGGACCTCTCTAAATGAGGTTTAATTAGCTTATATAAATCAGGATAGCTTTCTCTCTTTTTTTTTTTTAAGCAATTAAGAGATTATTCTTCTAGCCAGGAAGTCTAGACTATGGATGTTTCTACTGCAAACCTGTACAGGCTGGGCCTTTATCAGAGGAGAAGGGGCTGACTTTTCTTGTGTAGAGACTGAAAAACTCTTCTTTCATTAAGACCACCAGAGTCTTTAGAACTAATCTTTAGCAGTGCTTCAGCTAGACAAGGAAAATCTCTCCTGACTTTTCTTACTCCCTAAACCCAGTGTAACTTTGCTGTCTTCCCAACCTTACTTTTCCAATTGAATGAATCTAATGGAGGG
>VOCO01039885.1:0-24973 GCA_007922225.1 Emydura subglobosa
TTCTAGGCCTCAGTGACAGGGATCAGCCAACGCACCTGGATGGTGACGGGCTTTGCTGTTCTGCCTGCGATCCCCAGTTCTGCCCTCAGCCCTAACCCACAGCCCACCCCACCTAATGCTATTAATGTCTGGGCACACAAGTGTGCACACACACGTGCCCTCAGTCCTGACTCTATACTCCCCTGGCTGTCACAGCCCGCCCCACAGCTCTGCCAACCCGCAGCCTCCTGCTATCCCAGTCCTGGGCTCCTCCATGCCTCCTAAAACTCTGCCAACACCCATTAATCCTGGCTTCCAGCCCCAGTTCTATCCCATATCTGGGCTAACACTCAGAACACACACAGCTCTGCTGCTGTGCTTCAATCCTGACCCACAGACACCTGCTGTCCTGTCCTATTCCCTCCAGCTCTGCCAGTGCCTTCTAATAAACTGTGGGGTCAATTGCTTGACCACTCTTTGGGTCAGCATGAAATAGGTTCAAGAATCATAGAATATCAGAGTTGGAAGGGACCTCAGGAGGTATCTAGTCCAACCCCCTGCTCAAAGCAGGACTAACCTCAGCTAAATCATCCCAGCCAGGGCTTTGTCAAGCCTCAGCTTAAAAACCTCTAAAGATGGAGATTCCACCACCTCCCTAGGTAACCCATTCCAGTGCTTCACCACCCTCTGAGTGAAAAACTTCTTCCTAATATCCAACCTAGACCCCCCCACTGCAACATGAGACCATTGCTCCTTGTTCTGTCATCTGCTACCACTGAGAACAGCCTAGCTCCATCCTCCCTGGAACCCCCTTTCAGGTAGTTAAAGGCTGCTATCGAATCCCCCCTCATTCTTCTCTTCTGCAGACTAAACAGGCCCAGTTCCCTCAGCCTTTCCTCATAAGTCTTGTGCTCCAGCCCCCTAATCATATTTGTTGCCCTCCGCTGGACTCTCTTCAACTTGTCTACATCCTTTTAGTAGTGGGAGGCCCAAAACTGGACACAATACTTCAAATGCGACCTCACCAATGTCGAATAGAGGGGAATGATCACTTGCCTCGATCTGCTGGCAAAGAGAGCAATTAAAGAACAAGTCAGATTGATCGCGATGAACTACTAATAATATAGTGCAGGGAAAAGGTTCAATATGCTACTAGTCTCCAGGAAAACTTCTATTGCAGCACTGTTGCATTATCCTTCCACAGAAGCTGTTCTGTCAAAGTTATACCCCTAAAGCTAGCTTTCTTTACCCAACCTTCACAGCACCCTGACATGGCAGAGTGATAGAGATGTGGCCATAGTTTAACCATTTCGTAGATGACCCGAGTCAGTCAGGAGTTTTGCTATGGAATGGCGTTCTCAGGGAAAAGGCGGTTGCTGCAAAGGTAAATTTTTAAAGGGGGGGGGGAGTTGAGTTTGTCCAAACATTTTTGATCTTTGCATCAGAGAAACTGAAATGAAAGTGCCCAGGAAATCTGGCCCCGGGCCTCCACACCCCCAGCGGGCAACACTGGCCCATCAGCTTCCTGACTGGCAGGCTACCAGGGAACACGTGTTTCCTACAATCTGAAGCTCCCCAGATTTTTCAGCTCCCAGTGCTTCCCATTCCCTGGCTGGAAAGCTTACCAGTCTCCCAAGTAGCCCAGTTGGCCAGCTCCCTGCTTCCCAGGTGCAATGCTTTCAGGAATCCCATATTTCCAGGCTCCTAAGAAGCTCCAAAGACACTCAGGGGTCCCTGTTTCCTGGCTGGTGGGCTGCCTGGGCCTTCAGGTGGGGACTCAAAGAGCTTGGCTTGTTTAGCCTAACCAAAAGAAGGCAGAGGAGAGATATGATTGCTCTCTATAAATACATCAGAGGGATAATACCAGGGAGGGAGAGGAGTTATTTCAGTTCAGCACCAATGTGGACACAAGAACAAATGGATATAAACTGGCCATCAGGGAGTTTAGACTTGAAATTAGATGGAGGTTTCTAACCATCAGAGGAGTGAAGTTCTGGAATAGCCTTCCAAGGGGAGCAGTGGGGGCAAGAAACCGAGCTGGCTTCAAGACTGAGCTTGATAAGTTTATGGAGGGGATGGTCTGATGGAACAGCCTAGTTTGTCAATTAACTTATCTTTGACTACTAGCAGTAAATCTGCCCAATGGCCTGTGATGGGATGTTAGATGGGGTCTGAGTTACTACAGAGAATTCTTTCCAGGTGACTGGCTAGTGAGTCTTTCCCACTTGCTCAGGGTTTAGCTGATTGCCATATTTGGGGTCGGGAAGTAATTTTCCCCCAGGGCAGATTGGCAGAGGCCCTGGGCGTTTTTCGTCTTCCTCTGCAGCAAGGGGCCTGGGTCACTTTCTGGTGGATTCTCTGAACCTTGAAGTCTTTAAACCAATATTTGAGGACTTCAGTAACTCAGTCATAGGTCAGGGGGCTTTTCCAGGAGTGGGTGGGTGAGGTTCTGTGGCCTGCGTTGTGCAGGAGGTCAGACTAGATGATCATAATGGTCCTTTCTGACCTTAAAGTCTATGAGGCTATGAACGCCCAGCTTGAAGGCGGATGGGAAGCCCAGATTATAGGACTCACTTTCCCTGTTTGACCACATCCAGCCTCCCAGTGTCCCAGGAACCCATTTCTCGGCTGTCCACCTGTGGGCTGCTGGGAAAGCAGGGATTCCAAATTTCCCAGTCTCAGGGCTCCCTGGTGACAGGCTTCCCAGGTCCCTAGGATCCCCGGGCTGCCCAGTACCCTGGTTGCTCTCCTCACAGAGTTTCCACCTCCATGCTACCCTGCTGGCTAGCTCCCTGGGCTCCCCAGATCCTCAGTAAGAATATTTTTGACAATATTGTCTTCCAGCCATTGGTTCTTGTTCGACCTTCCTCTGATAGATTAAAGAGCCCTGTTAATATCTGGTATTAGCTCCCCACGTACTTGTTGTTATTACTGGGCTGCTTATTACCGTTCCCAATTTACAGGCATGGAACTGAAACACAAAGAGATCAAGGATGGGTTTTCAAAGGAGCCTAAGGGAGTAAGGTGCAAAAGTGGATCTGGGCACCTAACTCTCTTAAACACCTCTGAGAAACTCAGTCACTGTAACTTGTCTAAGGTCACACAGGAAATCTATTGTAAAGAGAAATCCTGTCTATCTATCTATCTATCTATCTATCTACCTATGTGTAATACCTCACTTTCCCTTCCTCCCAACTCTCTTTCTCTCTGTCTCACAAATACAGCAAGTAAAAACATCAGGTACTCCTTACCCTGAAAATTCAGTTACTATATGGGAGTGCAGCTAATTTATATAGAATCAGACTATATAGTTTATGTCACTGCCCCCTCTGCGGTTGGAAAACAAAGACCTTTTATTTCTCTGGCAGTAAGACCAAGAGTTAATTATTTCTGAGGAGTCTAAATACAGTCTGGTTACCTCTGGGAGATCAATCTCTTGTTTAACAAGCTAACAGTGTACTGGGTCAGTAATGAAGACGCACTTTACAGGGCATAATATGGCAGAACGTTGTAAGATCGATATTCTTTGCCTTATTTTGTTTATCGAGTCATCTATAGATCCTCAGATAATGTAAATCACTGCAGCCCCAGTGAAGTCAATGACACTACACCTGTTATACCAGCTGAATAAGTGACCCTTTATTTCGAGTGACAATTATAAATTATGACAGTGAATCTGTTCTCGCGAGTGGCCAGTGATTGTTAGATTTGGCTTCTTTCTGTGTATCATAGGCACTTATCTGCCCCCTCACCCTTTTACCATTGAATCAGAGCACCTCACTATTGCTAATAGAGTTATCCTCACCACACCCCTGTGAAGTAAGGAAGTGCTGTCAACCCAACGTACAGATGGGAAACTGAGTCACAGAGAGACTAAATGACTTGCCTGAGGTCACATAGGAAGCCTCTAGCACAACCTGGGGTGCACGTCTCCCTTGGGGGGGCCACCAAATATTACAGAGGGTCTGTAACTAAGCCCCCAAACCCTGCTCCAGCTGGCTGCAGCCTCCCCCCACAAGCATCGTGCTTACCGGCACGGAGAAGCGGGCCCCCCCCCCCCCCCCCCAGCCCTGCACCGGCTGCATGCCTGACTGGATATGAGATGGATATGAGTCAAGGGTGAGCCCTTATTGCCAAGAAAACTAACGGCGTATTGGGCTGCATTAGTAGGAGCATTGCCAGCAGATCGAGGGAAGTGATTATTCCCCTCTATTCAGGATTGGTGAGGCCACATTTGCAGTACTGTGTCCAATTTTGGGCCCCCCACTCGAGAAAGGGTGTGGACAAATTGGAGAGAGTCCAGCGGAGGGCAACAAAAATGATGAGGGGGCTGGAGCACATGACTTACGAGGAGAGGCTGAGGAACTGGGCTTGTTTAGTCTGCAGAAGAGATGAATTAGGGGGGATTTGATAGCAACCTTTAACTACCTGAAAGGGGGTTGCAGGGAGGATGGTGCTAGGCTTTTCTCAGTGGTAGTAGATGACAGAACTAGGTGCAATGGTCTCTATTTGCAGTGGGGGAGGTCTCAGTTGGATATTAGGAAAAACTTTTCCCTTAGGCGGGTGGTGAAGCACTGGAATGGGTTAGCTAGAGAGGTGGTGGACTCTCCATCCTTAGAGGTTTTTAAGGTGCGGCTTGACAAAGCTCTGGCTGGGATGCTTTAGTTGGGGTTGGACTAGATGACCTCCTGAGGTCCCTTCCAACTCTAACCTTCTTCTGTGATTCTAAAGAACCTCCATTGTCCTAGTTGAGTGTCTTAATCGCCAGACTCTGGAGTTAATCTGAGGCTCTTTCCCAGTCCATATGTAAGTATTTATACAATGCAGAACAGCTTCAGCAGGAGAAGTAAGAGCTACACACTCCAAAATAGCCCAGCAGTTAAAGCACTCATCTGGCGGGAAGAAGCTCTATACACAACGTGGTGTTCCACAGGACGGATTTAAACCTGGGCATACCACATCACAAAGAACCAGGCTGGCCACTGGGCTAGAGGGACTCACTGAATGTCTAACACAGGAATGAAATGGGCTTTTCCTATTTGCCGACCGATGCTGCACAATTCCTGAACCAAACATTTGCCCTGAATTTTCAATTTTCTGGATGAAGCAATAAATGAATAAAATAATAATTAAAAAAATTACCCAACTATACAACACACATGTCTAAGTAACTCAAGCGCTTAGGTGTTTGCAGTAGAGATGGTCACTTTTTTTTAAATATAGGCAAAAAAAGTTTTAAAAATGCATAAATACATAAAATATAAGATATTTATGTGGATCCCCTGGGTTGCAAACATTATTTGCCATTATTACAGCCTGATGCCTACTTTAAAGATGCCCAGATTTTCTCACTGGGAAAATTCAAAAGATTCCAGATTTTAAAGGTATTTAAGCACTTAGTGGGATTTAATAAAAATAATAAATAACATAGGGCCATGAACCAGTCCCTGAAGGACCCCACGATAAACATACCCATTTGGTCATGATTCCCATTTACAATTTCATTTTGAGGCCTATCAGTTAGCCAGTTTTTATTCCATTTAATCTGTTGCTATGTTAATTTAATATTGTTCCATCTTTTAATCAAAACGTTGTGTGATATAGCATCATAGAATCATAGAAGATGAGGGTTGGCAGGGATCTCAGGAGGTCATCTTGTCCAATCCCCTGCTCAAAGCAGGACCAACCCCAACTAAATTATCTCAGCCAGGGCTTGGTCAAGCCAAATGCCTGACTGAAGTTTAAATATATTACATCAACACCGTTACCTTTATCAGGCAAACTTGCAATAAAAAAAAAAGCTATCAAGTTATCAGGCTCTCTAGCTTTGCAACTGTCCATTTGCTGCTGGATTCCAGTTTAATAACAGTCACTGAAATAATCCTCCAGAAGCCCTACAACATGCTGAATTAGTCACTTGTAGCTAGTGCCTGATGTGACAAATTTCACCTCTTTGTCCATGACTTTCTATTAAAAAATTATCTTCATTGTTCAAAGACGTTTCATGATAAATTTTATTAAATTAGAGGGCTGTACATTTCATTACGTATGTCAGCTGAGTTGTACACCCAACGAGGACAAAAGAATAAGCTTCTGCCTGTGATACATGCAGGCTGCAGTGGGGGCACTGGAAAGATACCTCTGTTGGAATCACGAAATGAGCATGTTGTAGGTCTGATTTTCCTTCTACTTACACCAGTGGGATGTCCTATAGTGCCGGATAAAGACCACACTGCTCAGGAGATGAGCCTTTCTCAATCTCTCTTGTTGGGAATTGAACTGGAGAGGGGGTCTCCCAGATGCAGGGTGAATATTCAAACCACCTGCCTAAAGGTTACAAGGGAAGCCTCCTTCCCCCAGGGCTATTTTGGGTGGAGATAGCAAGGCGCCCATCCTGCTCTCATGAGAAATGGCTTAGGTGCCTACCTCCAGGAGAGCTGTCATGGCTGTAGATTGCAAGCAGAGATAGGAGGCTGGACGTAAGCGTTTAAACTCCATGATGGGATTTAGGACACGCTGACTTACATTGTTGTAGATAGAGTTGAATCTGGCTGCCATTAAAGAAAGTAAGCTTTCACTTTGCCACCCTTACTCATGTTTATTGGTTTCTATTCCACAAACAGTCCCACCGATATCCACAGATCTCCTTACAGAGTAAGGAACTATTCAATATGACGTAAGGAGGCCAGAATCTGGATTATACAATGCACACACTAGACGAAATCAGAGTTTTAACATTGACGTCAGTAGATCTAAGATTTCAGCCACTGACGTTGATATGCTTAATTAAAAGTAAGTTGCTTATCTGTGTATACAGTGTACAAAACGTTTAGATTTCTCTAGAGTCTGTCTCCCCAGGGCTCATGTCTAATAATAAATACCACCTCTCCGCTCTGCTACTTAGTTCATCTGTGATAAATGGCATTTTGTAAAAAAACAGGGCACATATTGCCAGTAACTTCATCTCAATCGCTAGATTTTTTCTCACAGGCATACAGCCAGAAAACCAACCTGTTTGAAATCTTCCAGCATTTCATGAAGAAGCATCAACCACTCCAAGACCAAGACACCTCACCTCAGTGCCAGAAATGGTGAGTGTCTTTTAAACTCGAGGTGGTGAAATTGAAACAAAAAGTTGAGTTTCTGAGTTATCAGCCAAGCCCTTCTGCAAACGCTCACAAAAAAATTAGCATTGCTTCAAGAATGGTCTGCGAGAAAAGGGACTAACAGCTGGATTCTCATGCTGCTTGTACACCAGTAATATTAGTCGAGTGACTCCTGAGTGGAGGTGGGAGGAAAATTGGTCTAATTCATTCCCATGGTGTAACTCCTGATTTGCATCGGGGTGCATGAGGGGAGAATCAGCCTCAATGACTCCAGTCTAGTGATTCTTGATTTATACCAGAATGACAGAAAGGACGATTAAAACTAAGATGAGTGAAAAGTGTCACCATCATATCCACCACATATATTTCATTGTCCAAATGGATATGAAAAGGCAGGCACGTCTTTAATTATGTATTTAATTTTACACCCTGACTATCTGTAAAATATGCTCCACAATTAGTTGGAGTAACTACAGAGACACCAGGAGGAAATATAATATATCTGCAATATTAGAACGTGTGTCACGACCAGCTCTCTTATGGGTGTGTTCCATCCTTAGATCTCTAAGCACTCTTCAAAGACCCATTTAATGTCTGGAGCAAAGATGGAGATGCCTGGAGCTGGGAAGGTGACCTAGGTCCTCTGACACAGTCCGGTGACTTATCTGCTAGACAAAATTGATCATTCCATAGTCGGTGATGGAACAGTAGCCTTTTGTTTTGTTTCTTATGTATTCAGTAGACCCTAATGAATCTGTGCAGGAAATGTTATAATATTTCAGCTCAAAGGCAATAGATTTGTTCCTTCAATGGGGAGAGTGGATGCCTTTGAGAATCCATGCATTAATTTCTGCCATGAGAAGATTGCATTGAGTTTGAAGTCTCCAGTGAGAAGAAAGGAAAATTATATATGATTAGCGATTCTACTCATCTGATTTTAGCCCCTCCCCAAGATCCACCCACCCCCAAAAAAATAGTCCATACATGTGTTGGTGAGTAGAGCTGGTCCAACTTAAGGTTAAATTTTGAAACTTTGTACTTGATTGATATGGAGCCAATTTCCAATTTTATGACATTTTTCACAATATTTTTCTTAAATGTTTAATAGATCCATAGAGTTTAAGGTCACAAGGGACCATGGGGTCATCTAGTCTGACCTCTTGTAGATCACCGGTCATTAAATTTCATCCAGTTACCCAACGACTTGTGTTTGGCTAAAGCTCACACTCCAGAAAGGCATCTAGTCTGAATCTGAAGACCCCATAACACCTAGGCTATGGCTACGTTGGAAATGTTACAGTAACAGAGCTACAACACTACGTATAGTGTAGATACTTATCACACCAATGGAAGATCCTCCACTGTCCTGCATCCACCTCTCCAAAAGGCAGTAATTAGGTCAATGGAGGATTCTTCCGTCAGCCTAGTGGCATCTATACTGGGGCTCAGGTCGACTTCATTATGCTGCACAGGGCGTGAATTTTTTCACAGCTTTGCGTGAGGTAGCTTGGTCGACCTAACCTTTTAGTGTAGATGAGCCAAAAGAATCCACCACTTCCCTTGATAGTCTGTCCCACTGGCTAATCGCCCTCTGTCACTCAGAGACCCCATGGCTGAGAGTTTCCTGTTCTTTGCACACAATTCTCACCCTAGACCTGGCAAACTCACTACACCAAAGACACTTTTTATGCGGTATTTTTATCCATAATGAGTAACATGCCAGGTATCTACAGAAAGCTCACGACTTGGCAAACTCACCAGCATTGCAAGATATATGTATGGATAATATTTAAGGAATAATGTATTGATATTGAAAGCAGGCCCGACAGAGGAGGAGTAGAAATTAGTCACCAGGAGGTAATGTATCTCAGTGATGATTCAAGGAAGAGGGAGTTTGTCACCCCTCCATAGAAAACATGTGGGGTAATGCAAAGTTCTATTGTCTACCCTTGGCATAGTCAAAACCATCAGAGACGAGAGTCAAACAATCAGGTTTGCGTTTTATGATTTTGTTTTCTGTTGTATTCATTTCCACCACACCTTCTTGTTTCTATTTAAATCCTTAATCTTCTTTAAATAAATATTCCTACTGTATCAGTTTAATCCTGTGTCAGCCTTTCACTTATTTTGTCCAGGATTTATGTCAGGCTAACCAGGCTGTAGCTACCTGGCTCAAAGTAATCTTTTATTCATATGTGTTTATAGTATTTAACAATGTCATTTACCACAGCTCCATTTTTCAGTAAACCAAAAATTCAGTGACAATTCTGATATTCTTTTCAATCATGTTATCTATACTATGGCCGTCAAACGATAAAAACAGAAAATCGCAATTGATTGCAAGATTAAAGAAATAGCTGCCATTAATCACAGTTTTAATCACACTGTTCAACAATAATAGAATGCCAATTTAAATTTATTATAACTACTTGTGGATGTTTTTCTACATTTTCAAATATATTGATTTCAATTGCAACACAGAATACAAAGTACAGTGCTCACTTTATGTGACCTTTTATTACAAATATTTGCACTGTAGAAAGATTAAAAAAAAGAAGAATGAAGGGGCAGATGAATGTTTAGCACATCTGGCATGTGAATACCTTGTAACGCTGGCTACAACAGTGCCATGCCAATGCCTGTTCTCACTTTCAGGTGACACTGTAAATAAGAAGCGGGCCAGATTATCTCCCGTAAATGTGAACCAACTTGTTTGTCTTAGCAATTGGCTGAACAAGAAGTAGGACTGAGTGGACTTACAGACGCTAAAGTTTTACATTGTTTTGTATTTGAGGGCAGTTATGTAAAAAAAAATCTACATTGTAAGTTGCACTTTCATGATAAAGAGATCGCACTACCATACTTGTATGAGGTGAATTGAAAAATGCTATTTCTTTTGTTTATCTTTTTTACATCCCACATATTTGTAATAAAAAATAATAATATAAAGTGAGCACTGTACTCTTTGTATTCTGTGTTGTGACTGAAATCAGTACATTTGAAAATGTTGGAAAACATCCAAAAATATTTATATTAAATTGAAATTGGTATCCTATTATTCTTTAATGGTGTGATTAAAACTGTGATTCATCACAATTATTTGTGTAGTTAATTATAATTGTAATGAATTAATTAATTGTAATTAATTTTGTGATTGTAGTTAATTTATTTTGTGTTAATTGCTTGTTTTAACTGTGATTAATTGTCAGCCCTAATCTATACAAAGATTGAAACCAGAATGGCATCTCTCCCTTTTTTTATCTCTTTTTCTTTCTCTCTCTCTTTTCCTAAATTTGCTACAACTTATGGCTGGTATAGCATTTGAGTCATCGCATCTCTAACGTCTGTCATTCTGTGGTTCTCTCAGGTTTCAAGAATAATGGAAACATGGAACAGGACAACCAAACAGTGGTGAGAGAATTCATGTTACTGGGATTCAGTAGCCAATGGGTGGTGAAAATGTCCCTATTCCTGGTCTTTCTAACCATCTACACCATCTCCCTGGCTGGGAACTGCCTCATTGTGGCACTGACTCTGTTTGATCCTCGACTTCACACGCCCATGTACTTTTTCCTCAGCAACTTATCCTGCCTGGAGGTCTTCTACACTTCGGTCACTGTCCCAAAGATGCTCGCCAACTTCATGTCCAGAAGATCGAGCATCACCGTGGCTGGCTGCATTGCTCAATACTACTTCTTCTTCTCTCTAGGGGCCACTGAATGCTTCCTTTTGGCCGCCATGGCCTATGATCGATATTTGGCCATATGTAATCCATTGCAATACAGCAGTCTCATGAGCCACCAGCTCTATATCAACCTGGCCATTGCCTCTTGGGTCTGTGGCTTCCTTTCCCCCTTGCTACCCACCCTCATGATTTCCAAACTCCCCTTCTGTGGCCCTAACAAGATAGATCATTTCTTCTGTGATGCAGACCCGCTCTTCCGACTCTCCTGCGCCGACACCTATGTCCAGCAAATGGCCGGATACACGATCTCCTCTGTTGTCATCCTGTGCTCCTTCACCTTCACCATAGCTTCTTACGTGCACATTGTAGATGCTCTTCTCAAGATGTCTTCAGGCAAGGAGTGGAGGAAACCCTTCTCCACCTGTGCATCCCACCTTGCCGTGGTTTCCATCTATTATGGGACCATCATCTTCATGTATGTCCGGCGGGGGGTCAATAAGTCCTTCAACCTAGGCAAAATAGTGTCCGTGTTTTACACAGTGGTCACCCCCTTGATAAATCCTATGATTTATAGTCTCAGGAACAGAGAGATGAAAAAGGCTCTGAGAAAAGCCCTGATTGTCATTATACAGCACTAGGGGGTGCTGTGTTTCTGGGAGCGGGGCCGGGGGCTAAGTAGAACGTCCTTCCCTTTACGAATCAGATTTGACTCAAATGCCCCAGCACAGGATTTGGGGGTGTTGTACTGCAGTTAGTGGTACAGATGGCACCATAGGAGATATCCTTCCCTTGGAATAAGTAATGATCCAAACGGCCGGCAAGGAGGTGCCAGTTTTTCCTGCCTCCCATTGTGCATTAAAGTTCTCGATGTATTTTTTTTTCAAGATTTGAAGCTTTGCTCTAGGCACCCTGTATCTGCATTGACATTCTGCATACCTTAAATTCCACAGAGAGTTTCACTGGCAGAACGTTTGTCATGACTTCACCATTGACCCTTCTCTGGTCTCTCCAGGTTACAGGTCTCTTGCCTTCACCTGTCCTGCAGTGGGATCCTGTGGTTCTCCCACTCTCAACCTGTATGCCCAGAATACAGAAACCTATATCTCAACTATGATAATGCAGCAGGCCACAATGAGCATGGTGCCTGTGAACACACTGACCCAAGCCAACCTTTTCAGAACAAAGTGGTTGAAGATCTGCTCCAGTTCAACAGGAATTATCCTGGGGAAGTTATCTGGCTAGGATTGATAAGGAAGTCAGACTAGATGATCTCAGTACTCTTTTCTGGCCATTTAATCTCCGAAGCTATGAATCTTAGCCCTGATCTACCCTGCAAAGACAGGTCGGCTTAACTATATCTTTCAAAAAAGATGTGGACAAGCTGGAGAGAGTCCAGCTGAGGGCAATGAAAAAGATCAGGGGGCTGGAGCACATGACTTCTGTGGAGAGGCTGAGGGAACTAGGCTTATTTAGTCCACAGAGGAGAAGAGTGAAGGGGGATTTGATAGAGGCCTTCAACTACCTGAAGAGGGGTTCCAGGGAGGATGGAGCAAGGCTGTTCTAGTGGTGGCAGATGACAGAACAAGGAGCAGTGGTCTCAAGTTGTGGGCAAAGAGGAGGTCTAGGTTGGATATTAAGAAAAGCTATTTCAGTAGGAGTGTGGTGAAGCATTGGAATGAGATACTTAGGGAGGTGGTGGAGTCTCCATCCTTAGAAGTTTTCAAGGACCGACTTGACAAAGCCCTAGCTGAGGTGATTTAGATGAGGTTGGTCCTGCTTTGAGTAGGGGGTTGGACTAGATGACCTCCTGAGGTCCCTTCCAACCCTCATATTCTATGATTCTGTGATTTGGGTTCACATTTCCCCAAAGCTCAGGAGATAGGCCTTAATATCTAAGATTCTAGTTCTAGATTCAGGGAGGATGGAACTCAGACATGCAACAAGGATTTACCAGTGTGCTTTCAATGGAATTTGTGCTCCCAAATCACTTATATGCTCTTTAAAATCTCACCCTTGTATCTTTCAACGGGGTAGAAGCCACAGCTGGGATTTTGAATGGAATTGGGCACCTAAATCCATTAAGCTGCTTTGAAAATTACAGGCAGAACCTGACTACTATTTGATAATTAGTTGTGTGAATTCAGGACCTGTTGTGTTTGAGGTGCACGGAAACTTCCCATAGATGACAGTGGAATGTAAAGTGAACAATAGCCTCGATACTCGAATACCCTTGAATACTACTAATCCCAACATCCCAGGTGAACGAAACACTCTTTAAGTCCCTTGGACAGGTATGATCCCACTTCAGTAAAATTGAAAAGCTTGGATTTGGACAAAGTAAATATTAGCGTGGGAACAAGTGAGGACTGTTTGGGTTGCAAATGGTCTATGCTGGGGACTACGGAATTCCTACCACTTTATTGGCCACTCTTTCCTGCCCTCGTCTACACAGACAACTTTCTTGCACTCTTGTTCATGTTGTGTGGGAACTTACTCTATGAGTTGCTCATTATAACTACAGGGACATTGTAGGGCGTGGAAGACATCGTAACGTGAATCTTGCACAGTGGCAAGAGTTGTTCCGATGGCCTAGATCTGACCCCGAGATAAAGCAGAAGTATGCTAACCGCAAAACTGGTTTGAAGCAGCTAAGGAAGAAAACAAGTGCCCACAGCTTATAGCGGATTGGGTGCTGGAAGGACACCAATAGTAAGATGAATAACAAGTGCCAGCAACCAATCACTCATTGAATTAGAAAGTAACCAATAGGCAGATTGTCAGGATGAGGGAAAAGGTTATATCAGGGTAAGGGATGACACACTGCTGTGAAGCTCTCTGTGGACCCATAGTCTGCGAGGGTGCCATGTGGCAGGTTCGCTTCTGGGGCAGCACACTTAAGGGAGAAGGGGGCTTCCCTCTCTCATTTTGGTAAGCGTTCGAATTGTACGGCTAGCAGCTTAAATAAACAAATCTTGTGGGCACTGGCTTGCCCAACTGCTCTTTTCTCGCTACCGAGATCTCAAACCACGAATCCTCTGGTCTCGGCAGAGTACAGACATAAAAAAGTAAGTTGCTATTCATTGAGTATGGCAGTATGTAGACACATAGGGATTATCTAGAGAGATTTCTCCCATCCTTATATAAGATGAGTATATGTATGGTTGTAGTCACATTGAAAACTTCTCTCTCTTCTTCTCTCACTCTCAGTCAAAATATATAAACATCTATCTATCTATCTATCTATCTATCTATCAATCATTGGTATGAAGTGAATTAATATGTTGATGGAGAATTAAAATATCATTATTTTTAATCATCATCATCATTGTTATCGTTAGCAGCAGCCATTGCATTGATTGCATGGCAATGCAGGATTTCTTCCTATGAAAGGAAATTTGTGCATGGCAAATTTGCCAGGCCAATTTAAAAAATCTAGTTGGCTGACAAGTATTTTTCCTTCACATACAGGCAACACATGTTCTAAATAGCTAAAGAACATAACACGAAGCAAATGAATGAGAACTTGGGGTTGCCACCACACATCCATTCTGCAATAGGGCTTAAAGTTTGGTCAAGACTATTATGGGGAGAAATCCCTCTATAGCAGAGGTAAAGAAAGCAAACCAGCAAACAGGAAAGTAATTATTTACGTAACAAGCAACAGTGAACTCTTGATCTGATCCAGTAAGTAATTCATGATTGAGATTGGCCCTGCTTTGAGCAGGGGGTTGGATTAGATTACCTCCTGAGGTGTCTTGCAACCCTGATCTTCTGTGATTCTATGTGTTCATTCTAATAAACCTTGCCTGGATCAGGATCTTAGTGGGAGTTTACAAAAGCACATAAATGATTTAGGAGTACAAATACCATTGGAAGTAAGTTGGACTATGCCTCTAAATAACATTGGTACTTAAGAAAAAATCTCGCCTCACCCCCTGAGTGTTCAAAACTCGGAGGTTTCATTGAGATGAATGGGAATTGAGTGTTTTCACGGTGTCCATGGATGTGCGTGGTGACATGTAGGTCCCGGGAATGATCAATGGGAAACACAAACTTAGATACCAAGAGCCACTGGTCAGCCTCAGATTGAGTATTTACTGATGCCATTTACTACTGGGTGATAACTATGCGTCTGATCCAAAGCTCACTGAAAGCATTGAAATGTCTTTCTGCTGACTTCAATGACTTTAAATCAGTCCCCAGGTCCTTATCTGAGGAGAGTTGTAATAGTGGGAGAAAAGTGAGCTCTCCAAAGGTACTTAGGGGAGTTAGGTACCCAAATCCCATTTAAATCCAATGGGAATTGGGTGCCTCATCCCTTTATGCACCTTTGAAAATCCCAGCCCAAGACAATAAAGGAGAAATGAACACTGACAAGACAAATAACTAATAATGGTTGGGCTTTCCAAAGAAGCCTAAGGAATGTGGGCTCAGTAAAGGTGTAACTGGGTGAAATTAGCTGGCCTGTGATATACAGGAAGTCAGACCAGATGATCTAATGGTCTCATCTGGGCTTAGCTCTATGAGTGAATATTTGATAAAGTTTGAAAAATATGACATATTAGAAGAATTGTTGGAGATGTACATTCTGTTCAGTGAGATACAAGAAGCTCTCATACTGTGGGGCTGAGCAAATGTCCAAGAAGAGTTGACTTTTCAAAAAAAGTATAGAAGAATGGCAGTGTCATTTTTTTTCCTGAGGATCCATTTTACTTAATTGACACAATGGGTCTCCATAAGCATGATGACACCATAGCTCTGGATCACATTTATGGTCCTGATCTAACAGCTGATCTGTTTAAGCATGAATGGTCCACTGAGGTCAAGGAGTTGGCTCATATGCTCAAAGTCAACCACGTGCATAAGTACCTGGCTGGAACAGGGTCTGTACAAGTAAAAAGTATGTCCCCTTGTTATAGCCACCTGTAGCAAGGCGCTGTGGTCTTCCTTAGAGCCTGGGTCCGAGGAACGGTCACGACACCCCTGCTGAACAAAACAAGGTCCTGCAGGCCAAACAACCTGGGAAAAAGGGGCGGAGCCAGAACAGGAAGGGCCAGTATAAAAGGCTGGCCTAGCAACTCAGTCAGGGGGAAGCTGCCGCTGGAGACAGACGTATCTTCCCAGAGGCTGCGATCTAGGACTGACCCAGGCCTTGACCAGTGAGGGACTGGTGGGACTCCTGCTCACCATCTATCCCAGTGACCCGGAGGGAGACGACTGGATGCAAGTAGCCGGGGACAGGGTAGGAGGAAGTAGCTCAGGGACAGCCGATTAGAGAGTGGCTGAGTCAGGGGCTAAACCAGTCAGCGTGTTGCAGCTGGATCCCTGCTGACTCAGTGGCAAACTGATTTGACACTGATAAGGCCCTAGGCTGGGATGCAGTGTAGTTGGGTGGGCCTGCATCCCCTCCACCCCCTTCCCTAACTGCCCCGGGAGTGCTTGGCTTCCTTGGAACTTGCCTACCCAAGGACACCGAGCTTTACTAGCCCCGCCTACCTGAGGGCCGGGAGCACCAGACTGCTTAACAGCCCCACCTGTTGAAAGGCTGGGGCTATAGACTCCTTACCTGCCCTGCCCTACGTGAGGGCCAGAGGGCTACAGACTGTGAAAGAAGCCCGCCCCGCCAGGGGCCAGGGCTAAACACTTGTAATTGGCACCACTTATTCCCCTAGGCTAAGGAACTGTGGCCTTTCTTGGAGCCTGGGCCCGAGGAAGGATCACAACACCCTGGCTGGACTGTGCCACCAGCCTACACCAACCCTGCAAAACGTCTCTCTGATCTGAAACTCAGTATGGATGTTTTTTCCTAAATCAGATTACTGTGTAAATCAAATTTGGCTTTTATTAACATTTCAACAACTGCACTACCTTCAGTGTTTGCATACAGTGACACCTGCCTAGCTCAATTCAATCCTCAACCACTGTACGACGAAGCCAAGTCAATGGAGCTTTGCTGGTTTGGACCATTGACTTTGAAGGAGTTATGTTGATTTACACTCATTGGGAATCTGGCCTGTTGACTTTGATGGAGCAAAGCTGTTTTACCCTAACTCTGGATCTGTCTCATTGACTGTGAATGGAACTATGCTGATTTTCATCAGCTGAATATCTGTCCCATTGACATCACAGGACCAATGGAGAAGAAAGACACAACACAATGTTATCGGAAACTGGCCTATTAGTTGTATTATTGAAGACACTGGAGGTGTTCTAGCATGAGAAGCCAGCTCATATGATCTGTTGTACACTAAGGATCATTGATATTAGAAGAAGTCTGAGGGTGATATACAGACTCCATTGAAGCCATGATCAATGTTCCTATTGACTCTCATCAATAAAGCTAGGATTTCACCCTGAGAGCTTATCCACTCAGCCTGACTGATTAATATTGAATCTATTTCTATTGGTACCAGTATGTTCAGAAAGAAACACCTTAGTGGAAATGATGCTTTCTCCTTGAAAATGAATAAGAATACACATTTGGATGTAACATCAATAGGAATTCCGTCAGCTTAATGTAGAAAGTTTATTTGTACTATTTTAGATGAGTTTCATTTGCCTTCTCCTTTGAGGTCTTGTTTGAGAGTTAAATCTTGCCAGATTCACAAGGGATGCATGCTGTCCCTACAGACAGTTAGTATATATGAAGAACAATAAATAATCTTCAAGAAGTCATAACTCACTCAGAGTCTGTATTTAAATTACAGCTTGGTTTATTGTGCTTGAAGATTGAATGATAGGTAAGAATATTCCTTTTGCTTGCTGGCTGGTTTTCCCCTCTTATTCTCTTGCTTTCTATCAATTTGTGAATCTAAATGAAATTTTCTGATTTCTTTAGGCTGATATTTTGAAAAGTTTCTAAGTGTGTGAGGTACCAACTCCCAATGAAATTCAATCAGAGTTAAGTAATTAATCCCTTCATCCTCTTTTGAAAGTCGAGCAACATTTAATTTATATGGTTTATTATATTTTTTGTAAATTGGCTAGTTGTTCTTTGCAGGAATACACATTTCCACAACTGTGTTTATAAATCTTGGACCATAATCTGATCAATACAAATCTGATGTAAATTCACATACATCAGTTCAGTTCTTTTGAATTTAATTGTAGTCGAGCCGAAAGTCAGTGGAGTTAAAATATTGTGATATTGATGGGAGGAGTTGAAGATTCATGATCTACTGTCTGTATCCTCAAAAGTTTGCAATCAAATTTGAGACGTGATGTAAACAGTGACAATTTTTCTTACAAAATACTTTAATATGAAATATGATAAAATAATCAATTATGATCTCATGATTAGTTAGATTTGTCAGCGCAGATGGTGTTCTCTTTTTCATCCTTTTTACAATACAATATCCTTATTGACTTCAAAGGAGATACTTCTGATTTATTCCAGGAGGAATGAGAGGAAAATCAACAGAAGCAGTAAAGCAGTGATAAGACAAGAGAAGTCTGAAGACAGTGAAGGGAAACTTATCTATAATACAGTAGGGAGTTCTTGTGAAATCACGCTAATACTATGCCTAATAATAAAGCAACACGTATATATTGCCATGTAGTTTATCATAAAAATATTTGGGAGTCTTGATTATATTTGATGTATTTCAGGAGTGGAAAATTAGCCCCTTAATTGAAATGGAGTTAAGGCTGGTTTAAACCATCATGAGTTACAGGGAAATCAAGTTCTTTATTTTGTGCATCTTAATTCCACCTAAATTACTTATTCTTACGTTATGCTTGGTATAATAGATATATGTTAAATATACTAAAAAATGTCTTACACTGCAACAGATATATTTTGTGAAATTAGTGTAGAAAGTGGAACCTTGGTTACTAACAAGGCTTCTGGTGTAATCAATGACATTCGAGATCATATTGTGAACATCTAACTCATGTAATTTATGCAAATAGTCCAGCTGATTTCACACGCCTCTATCTGAGAACATCTTGGATATTATTCTCCCCAATCTATAGTTAAACGGCAGGAGAATATACATTCAGTTGCTGAGACAGTTTACTGTGCTAATATATTTTAATGTAGCTCAGTTTGTTTATATGATGTGTGAAATGTCTAGAGTGTAAAAAGAGATCTAGCTATCTAGCTAGCTATCTAAGTCTTTCTAATTGCTAAAGTGCTGTAATTTCTGATGTAACACCTGACAACAACTTTAATCTTAGTTGCTACAGAAAGAACACTCAAGCAATGGAACCTGGTAACCACACCAGGGTGACCGAATTCATCATGCAAGGACTCTTTGACCGCCCTCACCACCTGCGGCTCTTCTTTGGGTTATTCCTGTGCATTTTTACAGCTGCCATCATGGGCAATTCCTTGATCATTGAGGCCATTGTCATCCACCCACCTCTTCACACTCCCATGTACTTCTTCATCGCCAACTTAGCCCTGGTCGACATTTTGTGCACTACCGCGGTTCTGCCCAAAATGCTGGAAAACATGATGCAGGAGAAGAAAAACATCTCCTTTGATAGCTGTATGGCCCAGCTTTTTGCCTTCACTTTGTCATCGGGCACAGAGCTTGTACTCCTCACTGCCATGTCATACGACCGGTATGTGGCCATCTGCCACCCCTTGCGCTATGTAAACCTCATGAGCAAGGACATTTGCATCAGTTTTGCAGCTGGTGTCTGGGCTGTCGGTACCATCAATTCATTGGTGCACACGCTGCTTATGCTGCGCCTGGATTTCTGCGGACCCAACCTCATACATCATTTCTTCTGCGAGATTCCGCCAATGCTGGCACTGTCCTGCAGCTCCACCTACCTCAACGAAATTATGATCTTCATGGCAGACATCTTCCTGGCCATGGGGAACTTCCTGCTGACCACTGTGTCCTATAGCTTCATCATCTTCACCATCCTGAAAATCCAGAGCTCCAAAGGGAAGAAGAGAGCCTTCTCCACCTGCTCCTCCCACCTTCTCGTGGTCACCTTGTACTACTCCACTATCATCTACACCTACATCCGGCCAACCTCCAGTTACTCACTGGATAAGGATAAGATGGTAGCCATTATGTACACCCTAGTGACTCCTACCTTGAACCCTCTGATCTACAGTCTGCGTAATAAGGAAGTTAAAGTCGCTATGAGGAAAATCCTTCCATTCACCACTAAATAGTAACTTTTCTAAGCGTGAACCTGGTTGTTACCCACCTTATCCCTTCCAGGGCAGGTCCAAAAGTGGTGTAAATTATTGCAATACTAAAGACTTCAATAAACATAAATTTACACTGGTGCATTCATTTCAATGCAACTATAACGATTTCTACCCTCTGGGAATGTGTTGCATTGACATCAGTGGAGCTATGTTGAGTGACACTAGCTGGATTAAGGCACGTTGGACTAATCTTTTGTGGTGTTTAAGAACCAATGAGATTTTCCAAAGCATGCAGGCACCTAATACTCATTGCCACTTTGTGCCCAGATGCTTCTGAAAATCCCTTTAGGTGCCTAAATATCTATAAAATCTGGCCCATTGTTTAGAATCATAAAAGGGTAGAAGGGTTGGACGAGACCTCAGAAGGTCCAACATCCTGCTCAAAGCAGAACCAACTCCAACTAAAGCATCCCAGCCTGGGCTTTGTCAATATGGGCCTTAAAAACCTCTAATGATGGAGATTCCACCATCTCCCTAGGTAACCCATTCTAGTGCTTCACCACCCTCCTAGTGAAAAAGATTTTCCTAATATCCAACCTAGACCTCCCGCCCTGCAACTTGAGACCGTTGCTCCTTGTTCTGTCATCTGCCACCATCGAGAACAGCCTAGCTCCATCCTCCCTGGAACCCCCTTTCAGGTAGTTAAAGCTGCTATCAAATCCCCCCTCATTCTTCTCTTCTGCAGAATAAACAAGCCTAGTTGCCTCAGCCTCTCCTCATAAGTCTTGTGCTCCAGCCCCCTCATCATTTTTGTTGCCCTCCGCTGGACTCTCTTCAACTTGTCCACATCCTTTTTGTAGTGGGGGGAGTCCAAAACTGGACACAATACTCCAAAAGCGGCCTCACAAGTGTCGAACAGACAGGTATAATCACTTCCCTCTATCTGCTGGCAATGCTCCTACTAATGCAGCCCAGTATATTATTAGCCTTCTTGGCAACCAGGGCACACTACTGACTCATATCCAGCTTCTTATCCACTGCAACCCCCAAGTCCTTTTCTGCAGAACTGCTGCCTAGCCTGTCATTCCCCAGTCTATAGCTGTGCATGGGATTATTCCATCCTAAGTGCAGAACTCTTCACTTGTCCTTGTTGAACTTCATCGGATTTCTTTTGGCCCAATTGTCTAATTTTTCTAAGTCACTCTGTATCTTATTCTGGACATCCAGGGAATCTACCACTCCCCCTAGCTGAGTGTCATCTGCAAACGTGCTGAGGGTGCAAACTACCCCATCCTCCAGATCATTAATGAAGATGTTGAACAGGACTTGACCAAGTACCAACCCCTGGGATACTCCGCTTGTTACCGTCTGCCAGCTAGACATTTAGCACATTACTTCACAATCAGCCTCTCTGAATCAGAATATTTTATTCCTCAGTGAGTGAGTATGATAACAAAATTAAACTGACTGTCTGTTCACTAATTTCTTGTGAGACATTAAAAAGTCATAATTTTTCAGTCACATATCTCTTGAGATCTGGAGGTATCCTGGCCTGTTTTAGGCCAAAGATTTTAATAAAGCAATTTATATTGGAATATGTTTTTATTTCATGATAAAAATACACTTTCAGCTTTAGAAGTTGCTTTTTTTTTTACCCAAAACACCTGTTGTATTAATAAGGCAATTTCTCAATCCCAACAATGGATAATATATTAATCAAATGGTGTTTTACTGTTACAATAATAAACAATTCATGGAGTGCAGGGGTTTCATGTTAGTTATTTCTGCTGACTACTATAATAACCTCCATCATCAAATATCTCTGTAAATCTTTTAATAAAATTCCAGAAAAAAAAAACATACAAAAAAAAGCTGTCTAGCTCTATGTAAAATAAAGTATTAAGTAAGGATTTCATGTCAACTCCAGTAATATATACGCACCTCAAAGTAAGAATAAATATAACTGACTCCCATTTTAAAGCCCCTTTCTGTTACTCGGGGTTTTTGAAACCCAAAGCAGTGGTAACGTAACTATTTCCATTTAGGAGGTGTCAGGAATAAATGAATGGGGATACAGCTCATCCGTCTGATAAATGATTGATACAAGTAAGTGTCCTCTTATTTAAATGACTATTTATTAGATTTTAAGCACACACGCGCACGCAATAGGTTTAGGATGTTTCAGATATAGTTGGCCATAGTCTGAGATGGTTCTGAGTGATCGCCAGTCGAGTTTCCAGGAGCCCTTTTTCCGTCCAGCTGATGGCAGTTTAGATGTCAGCTCCTTGCTTGAAGAAAATCTCTCTTGGACTGCTTCAAAGCAAATTCTTTCACTTAATTTTTAATAGCGAACTTTAACAAAGCATATAAGCTATAATGACTCCTCGTGGGGCTGCATAATAACTTTCGATCGTCATCAATGTTTTAAATTTTAATAAACTACTTATTATTTTAAAACATTTCTACAATTTCTATTCATAACAATAATATGTCAGGAGCACTGAAAACAAAAGTTGCTATTCACTCACTGTCTTCCATACCTATAATTTGTTAACTTTCTGTCCCATCCTCCATTTTGATTAGCAAAATGCAAGGATGTAGCTTTTGATCTCACCTCTCAAAGGCCTAAGATTATTCCTCGCTATGTGGTATTTGGTGTTCAGCTGGCAGTGGTTGGACATAAAAAATGGCTGACTGCAGTGCTATCAACTTCTGTGAGACATACAGGAATGTCAAAGTCTGGGATAATGTTTCCACTGCCAGAGTGATGTAAAGTTGTTTCACTGACGTGAGAATTAGGCTTAATAGACCTGTTGCCCAGGGTTCCTAGACCCCAGCAACTTTTAGTCTCTGCAAGTTGGTATCAGGCAACAAATCAAAAAGAAATGCAGTATCTCTGTCTGCTATATGGCTGCCAAAAGGCAAATCCAAACCAAGTGCTTTAACTTCAATGTTTTATTTTATCATCCTCCAGCAATTCCCATCATAGACTCATAGATTTCAAGGTCAGAAGAGACCATTGTGATCATCTAGTCTGACCTTCTGCACAACGCAGGCCACAGAACCTCACCCACCCACTCCAGCAATAGACCCCTATCCTATGGCTGAGTTATTGAAGTCCTCAAATCAGGGTTTAAAGACTTCATGATACAGAGAATCCACCAGCAAGTGACCTGTGCCCCATGCTGCAGAGGAAGGTGAAAATGCCCCAAGGCTTCTGCCGATGTGCCCTAAGGGGAAATTCCTTCCCAACCCCAAATATGTGATCAGCTTAACCCTGAGCCAGTGGGCAAGACTCACCAGCCAGACACCCAAGAAAGAATGCTCTGTAGTAACTCAGAACCCACCCCATCGCACATCCCTTCACAAGCCATTGGGCATATTGACCGCTAGTAGTCAAGATTAGTTAATTCCCAAATTAGGCTGTTCCATTAGAATTCCTTTGCCTAAGCTTCAGTTTATTAATCTTAAGCATATACACATACGATAGGTATTAGAGCACCCCGAATGTCAGGGCACTTGAGAGTTACCCCCACAAGTCTGAGGCAGTGTTCAGGTGATTCAGTTACAGATTTCCAGATGGCCGGTCCTTCCGTCTGTTCCTGGAGATCTTTCGATGTGTCCACAAAGTGATCTGATGACTCAGACTCACTATCTCCCTCTTCTACCCCAAAAGTTACAGAGACATGTCAATCAAGAAAATGTTACGTGGCTGTCGAAACACATCAATCATTGGGCCGAAGCAAAAGTTACAGATATGCCACTAAGAAAAAAAATTGTTAAGCAAGCAATCTTGAGCTGCAGTTTGAAAATATATCCAGACCTCCTGCTTTTCACAGACATCTGCCCCAGCATATTCATAAAGAAAGAATCCATAAAGCCAGGCTCATTTCACAGGTTCATTGTCTAACCCACCCCTCTCCTGGTTGCCTACTTATGCTAAGTTCCTGAAAAGGCCTGAAAATGGGTAAAAGCAGCAAGCAGGATAATTGGTAGTCCATCACGATAATTGGCAGTGGCTTGGACACCTGGCTAATTGCTAAAATGCCTCTGTACAGACCCATTTCGCACAGCTGTAAGTTTATAGATTCACATATTATAAGGCTAGAAAGGGCCACTTTAATAATCTATTCTGACCTCCTGAATAACAAAGACCATGAGACTTCCTTGAATTAACTTTTGTCTGACCTATAGAAAATCTTTTAGAAGAAAACAACCAACCTAGATTTCTAGAGGGAGAATCCACCAAATCGTGGTGAAATGACCTAAAACACAAGACTAGATCCATGCTGGAGTAAATTGGAATAGCTCTATAGACATCAGCTAGCTAGAAAAAAAGAGCTCATCCCAATAGAACAAAAATTGTTTCTGGAAATCAGCAAAAGTGGATTGGTACTCGGATTGGTACAAACAGATTGTCATTCACAGATTGTCAGGGCAAAGAGCCAAAAGATTCTAGCAATGGGTGGAAATGTTTACAGTTGAAATCACCAAACTGATTGGTGAATGCTGATGGGACTAGGCTCTGGCTCGTCACTCCATGCAGTCAGAAGGGAATGGGTAAGATGGAAGAAGAGAGCTTTACCGTCCTGGTGGTTGCCCCCACCAACTCCCAAGACCCTGGTTCCACCATGACATCGTTAGACCTTCTTTGTCCAGCTTCTGCAAAACCAACACCTGGACAGAGAGAAGGAACCAACTGACATCACCCCCACGTCCACTGGCATTGACTAAATCCCAAAAAACATGAAAAAATGAGCCTTGGATTCCCGACCCCATGTGTCATTTTCCTTCCTTACTTTGTTTCTCCCCTTTCTTACCCCTCTCAATTTGCCTTCTATCTAGTAAGAGCCTGGCTTAGAGACCCCAGCAGTTCGAAACCTTTGCTGCAGAGCTGAAAGCCTGTGACCAGAAAGACAGATATAAGCAACCCCTCAAAGAGCCAGATCCTGGCAAGCATTTGCCAGGTCTCAGTGTGCCTGATCAGATCATGTGCAGGGCCTTTGATTTTCTAGCCATGAGGTTTAAGTGTGAGTCAGCTGAAGAGACAGAAGTTGCATTCTCTATCTTTGCTTTTTTGATGTGTGT
>VOCO01039912.1:0-12959 GCA_007922225.1 Emydura subglobosa
TCCCTTAAAGTCTAATGATTTAGACACCACAGCCTGTGCTCACACAGACCTCTGCTTACCTGCTCTATGGACAGACCCACCTCACAATGTGCAGATCTAGGTCTGAACTCCTCGTGCATTCGAAGGGTTTGGATGCAAACCTGTCTCTCGATAGCACCATAGGAAATGACACACAGACTGGATCACGGTCCCTATTCAGGAAGGTCACGCAGGGGCGAAAGGGTGGAGGAGTTGCACTATATGTAAGAGAGCACTATGATTGCTCTTAGCTCCAATATGAAACTGGAGATAAACCAGTTGAGAGTCTCTGGGTTAAACTTAGAAGCAAGAACAATAAGGTTGATGTCATGGTCGGTGTCTGTTATAGACCACCAGACCAGGAGGATGAGATAGATGAGGCTTTCTTCAGTCAGCTAGGGAAAGTTTCCAGTTCACAGGACCTGATTCTCATGGGGGACTTCAATCACCCTGACATCTGCTGGAAGAGCAATTCAGCAGAGCACAGACAATCCAGGAAGCTTTTGGAGAGTGTTGGAGACAATTTCCTGGTGCAAGTGCTGGAGCAACCAACTAGAGGCTGTGCTTCTCTTGACCTTCTACTCACAAACAGGGAAGATTTGGTAGGGGAAACAGAAGTGGGTGGCAACCTAGGCAGCAGTGACCATGAGATGTTCAAGTTCAGGATCCTGACAAAAGGAAGAAAGGAGAACAGCTGGGTATGGAGAATGGACTTCAGAAAAGCAGACTTTTACTCCCTCAGGGAACTGATGGGCAGGATACCCTGGGAGGCTAATGTGAGGGGGAAAGGAATCCAAGAGAGCATCCCGATGTGCGGAAAGAATAGCAAATATGGTAGGAGCCCAGCTTGGCTTAACAAAGAACTCTTTGGTGAGCTTAAACACAAAAAAGAAGCTTACAAGAAGTGGAAGCTTGGTCAGATGACTAGGGAGGAGTATAAAAATAATTCTCGAACATGCAGGAATGAAATCAGGAAGGCCAAAGCACAATTGGAGTTGCAGCTAGCAAGGGATGTGAAGGGGAACAAGAAGGGTTTTTACAGGTATGTTACCAACAAG
Organism: Emydura subglobosa; assembly: GCA_007922225.1. NCBI lineage: Eukaryota > Metazoa > Chordata > Testudines > Chelidae > Emydura > Emydura subglobosa. The sequence continues at coordinate 1,077 of VOCO01039912.1, forward strand.
AGGAAGATTAGGGAACGTGTGGGCCCCTTACAGAATGGGGGAGGCAACCTAGTGACAGAGGATGTGAAGAAAGCTGAGGTACTGAATGCCTTTTTTGCCTCTGTCTTCACAGACAAAGTCAGCTCTCAGATTACTGCACTGGGCAGCACAGAATGGGGAGGAGGTGAACATCCCTGAGTGCTGAAGAAACACGGTCAGGACTATTTAGAAAGATTGGACATACACAAGTACATGGGGCCGGATGCAATGCATCCGAGGGTGCTGAGGCAGTTGGTTGATGTGATTTCAGAGCCATTGGCTATTCTCTTTGAAAGCTCATGGTAATTGAGCGACGTTCCTGATGATTGGAAAATGGCAAATATAGTGCCCATCTTCAAGAAAGGGAAGAAAGAGGATCCAGGGAACTACAGACCAGTAAGCCTCACCTCAATCCCTGGAAAAATCATGGAGCAGGTTCTCAAGGAATCCATTTTAAGGCAGTTGGAAGAAAGGAAGGTGACCAGGAACAGTCAGAATGGATTTCCCAAGGGCAAGTCATGTCTGTCCAACCTCATTGCCTTCTATGAAGAGGTGACTGGCTCTGTGGATGTGGGGAAAGCGGTGGATGTGATATACCTTGAATTTAGAAAAGCTTTTGATATAGTCTCTTGCAGTATTTTTATCAGCAGGAAGAAGTATGGGTTGGATGAATGGACAATAAAATGGATAGAGAGCTGGCTAGGTCATCGGGTTCAACGGGTAGTGATCAATGGCTCCATGTCTAGCTGACAGCCGGTCACAAGCGGAGTGCCCAGGGGTTGGTCCTGGGGCCGGTTTTATTCAACATCTTCATTAATGATCTGGAGAATGGGTTAGATTGCACCCTCAGCTAGTTTGCAGATGCCATTAAGCTATGGGGAGTGGTAGATACCCTGAAAGGTAGGGATAGGATACAGAGTGTTCTAGACAAATTTGGGGATTTGGCGAAAAGAAATCTGATGAAGTTTAACAAGGACAAGTGCGGAGTACTCCACTTAGGACAGAAGAATCCCATGCACAACTATAGAGTGGGGACCGATGGGCTAGGCGGCAGTTCTGCAGAAAAGTACCTAGGGGTTACAGTGGATAAGAAGCTGGATATGCGTCAGCAGTGTGCCCTGGTTGTCAAGAAGGGTAATAGCATATTGGGCTGCATTAGTAGAAGCATTGCTAACAGATCGCAGGAAGTGATTATTCCCCTCTATTCGGCATTATTAAGGCCGCATTTGGAGTATTGTGTCCAGATTTGGGCCCCCCACTACAATAAGGATGTGGACAAGTTGGAGAGAGTCCAGCGGAGGGCAACAAAAATGATGAGGGAGCTGGAGCACAGGACTTATGAGGAGAGGCTGAGGAAACTGGACTTGTTTAGTCTGCAAAAGAGAAGAATGAGGGGGGATTTGATAGCAGCCTTTAACTACCTGAAAGGGGGTTGCAGGGAGGATGGAGCTAGTCTGTTCTCAGTGGTAGTAGATGACAGAACAAGGAGCAACAGTCTCAAGTTGCAGTAGGGGAGGTCAAGGTTGGACATTAGGAAAAAGTTTTTCACTAGGAGGGTGGTGAAGCACTGGAATAGGTTACCTAGAGAGGTGGTGGAATCTCCATCTTTAGAGGTTTTTAAGATGAGGCTTGACAAAGCCTTGGCTGGGATGATTTAGCTGAGGTTGGTCGTGCTGTGAGCAGGGTGTTGGATTAGATACCTTCTGAGGTCCCTTCCAACTCTAATCTTCTATGATTCTATGATTCCCGCTAGCCCAGTGTCCTGTCTCTGAGAGAGGCAGCACCAGCTGCTTCAGAGGAAAGTATAAGGACCCTGCAGTTATGGGATATGCCTTCTGCATGGCCCGTCCATTCTCCCAGCTGTGTACAGCTGCTGGAAAAGATAACACCACTGCAGGTATCTTCTCAACACAGGTCTCCGCGCAGGGCTTCAAGAGAAAATTGCAGCCGGGGGGCATCCCCAATTGTACAAGTTCTATAGACTCTTGCTGCTCAGGAACGAAGTAGGAGCAAAGAGCTGGTGTGATGGCGCAAGACCTTTGTGCAGGCTGCTGTGAGCTTACACAGGCCCCCCTGCCTTTTCCAGCCAGGTGAACCCTGCCCCCTGAACAGGATGATGTGGGGAGATCAAGGCCATTAGGGGTATGTCTGCAATGTAGTAAACCTGACCCATGCCTAGAGACTAGGGGTTTCCAAGCCTGCGCTGTGCATCCACATGATGTTGTAAACCCAGGCTTACGATGGTCGGACCCAGGACTCACAACCATTACACAGACCTGAGTCAGACTGGGAGGTGCTGCGTCAGTGCAAAGATGCCCCCGCACCGGCCAAACGGGGGAGGGAGCCATGACACTGGCTCACTCAGCTCAGCGGGGCTGTCTGTCCACTCCTGGTGTGCAGGAACCTGGAACCCCTCTCTGTTCTCAGGTCTGGCGGGGAGCTGACAGGGAAATCCAGGTCCACCCGGTCCTCTGGGTTCCAGCTCAGAGCCCTCAAGCTAGACAAGGAGAGTCAGGGTTTGCTGACTCTGACAGAGCCCTGAGATCCTTCCTTCCTACCTTCCCTTGGGCATCTGCAGCTCATCACTCTGTTGGCCGGCTGCCCCTTTCTGGGGTGGTGTCTCTGGGCAGCTCTGTAGCAGTCTGATGACGGGAGTTCCTTTCTCCAACATGCTCACTCTGCTGGTCTGCCAAGCAGCAGCGGCTGGCAGTGCCTGGATTAACCCTTTGGTTGTTGGGCTAGCGTGGGGTACACACACCCATAACACAGACCTTCTGCTTCTGGGGGCGTAACCCAGGGTTCCTCACACCCTCGCCAGCTGTAGCTGCTCTCGGCCTTGGTTCATGGCGTATGGTGCTAACATTTGTCTGTCCATCCCGCCAAGCCTCAATGATAGCGGAGCCTGATCCAGTGTTCATTGAGGGAGAAGGTGGGGGAGGGTCTTTCCATTGACTGCACTGGGGCTCTGTTTGTGAGGAAGGGAGCTGCCTGGCCCTTCCCAAATACATGAGTCTGTCTAACCCTCCTTCCCTCTCCCCTCTTCCTCAGGAAGCGTCTGTTCACCTTGAAGACCAAGTCTTCCTTGGACCCCATTTACATCGGGCTCTTTGGCAGTACTGGGACCGGGAAGAGCTCGCTGTTGAATGCCATCATCGAGCACCAGTTCTTCCTGCCAGTGTCAGGGAGTGAAGCCTGCACCTCATGCATAGTGCAAGTCAACAGCAACCAGGGCAAAAACTACGAGGCAAAAATTCACCTTCTCTCACTAGAGGCAAGGCTGATTCCTCTGCATGGCACAGAGGATGGGGTGGATGTGTTCTTTAGGACAGTATCCTGGCTGCTCGGTGTGTAGCCCTGCCCCCTCCACAGTGAATCTGTGTCTTATGGAGAGGGCGGCTGGCTGCCTGGCCCACATGGCCCCTGCTGGATGCTTCTTACACTGAGGCTCATTCCTGCCTGATGATGGCTGTGGGCTCCAGGAAGGAAGTCATGTGCTCTAAGGACAGGGCTGGGGCTGGTTCTCTGCTGCTTAGGAGGCCCAGAGTGGACAGGTGAAAGCAACAGCACTTCCCTCCCTGCTTTGCTTGCAGTTGGCCAGAGGGGATTCCCGCTGCTGGAACCACAGCTGGTTTGTCTGCTGCACAATCCAGAGAACCACTCATGCTGCTTCTGCACTATTGCTCCCCACACCTTCTCCTGCAGCACTGAGCCACTTCTTAACTCCCCTACCACACCCTCTGCTCAGCATTCAAACAGCTCTTCAGTCACTTTAGTTGGACGGCTGTTACACCACTCCCACCCAGCCCGAGCTCCAGGCACCCCCATAGCTACTGACATCCACGACCGCTGCCTGTACAACCCTAATCAAATCCAGCCACAGCACCTGCATTATCCCATAATAACAACCTGGCCCAGCTCCCAGCCCATTATTCAAATGCCCAAGATAATAATGGCCTGTTTGCCCTGCTCTGCCCTAGCAGGAATGGAAGGAGGAACTGAAGAATCTGGTGGAGCTTGTGAAGAAAACCGAGGAGGAGAAAGAAGGGGAAGAGGAAGGGGAGGAGGAGAAGGAGAGTGATGTAGGTGAAGCTGTCCGAAAGCTTCGAGCGCTCTACGGGAAAGATGCTGAAGCCAGATCTTACGGAGATCTGTTGAGAGCGAAGCTACTAGTAAATATCCCTGCCTCAAAATGTATTCAACTCAAAGCAGCACAGGTGAGTGAGTGTCTGCTCATAAATTCCAAATCCAGAAGACCATTGTGGATTCAAAAAAGAATTAGATACATTCAGGGAGGACAGGTCAATCAATGGCTGTTAGCCAAGGTGGTCAGAGACAAACCCCATGCTCTGGGCTTCCCTAAACCTCTGACTGTCAGAAATTGGGAGTGGACAACAGGGGATGAATCACCAGATAAAGAGCCTTGTTCCATTCACTCCCTCTGAAGCACCTGGCCCTGGCCACTGTCAGAAGACAAGATACTGGGCTAGATGGACCATTGGTCTGACCCAGTATGGCCGTTCTTATGTGGGCAGAATGGGTAAAGAGGGTGGGGCCAGAGTGGGAGGAGGCTGGGGAGGGAAGGGGATAGGTGGGGTCCAGACCAGGGGTAAGGTGGGGAAGGAGGTGCTAGAGCAGGGGGAGGCCTGGGTGAGAAGGCGGGTCCTGGAGCAGCAGGGCTAAGTGAGTATGGCCCAGTCTCAGACAGTGAAGGTGGGTGAGGGGCAGGCGGGGAGGAGAAGCAAGGGAATATTGCTTCTTGTCATCGGCTAAATCAATTCCACATTGTTTTTCCTGTGACATCACTTATATGAAGTCAACAATGCTGAATATTCTACAAGTTCTAAGTGCGAGTGTGAATCATGCTGCATGAATTAGGACAGTGGCTCTCAAACTATTTACCATCCAGTCTTTCTTTTATCAGAGAAACAAAAGTAGGAGGGGAGAGATTCAAGACAGTGATAGGAAATGGGTGATTGTGCAGTGGGGGATGAATAGTGCGGGATGAAACTTGGTCTCACAACACCCCCCGTGAAAGGTTGTTCAATTCATTACTGTTCACAGAGGACTTCAAGGTCCTGTCACCACAGAGGGGCAGAGTTTGATTTATTTATTGTGTCCCAGGCAAAAGAACTCTCTGAGAAACTGGACCCTTATATCCGGTGTCACAATGACAAGGATGTGGAGGAACCAGCACAGGATGACGTGGGAACCAAGATGCGACTCTGGCCACTAATCAAATATGTGGAAGTGACGATTCCGAAGTCAGATGTGATTCCGGAAGGTGTCGTGTTTATGGATATTCCCGGGACAGGAGATTACAACAGCAAAAGGGATGAAATGTGGAAAGAGGTGACTTGCCGGCTCTGCGCTGTGTAGGAGGAAATGCTGTGACATGATTTGGCTGGAGAGTGTTTAAACACTGATTCTAACATCACTATTCCAGTGTAACAAAGGGAGCAAAGCTCTGGAGAGGGCAATGTGCTCTGGGGTCGGCTTTAGTGGAATGGACAGAATCAGCGCCTGAGGGTGCACCCCTGATATTAGCTAACGGTGCTTCCCAGCTTGGATCACTGCTGCTGCTGGATTCCCATAACATCACAGGCCCATAGCACCTCTGCACGTCCCTGGGAGACTGATGGTTTTCTTCTGAAGTGCAGACCCTGCAAAGATCACATGCTCCTTTATCTTCTCTCTCCTAGGGCTATCCCACTGAATGTCTACACAGCAATTAAACACCCAGAGCTGGCCCAGGTCAGTTGACTTCAGCTCGGGCCATGGGGCTGTAAATTGCCGTGTAGACATTCACTGCAGCCCAGACTTCGGGACCCCACCCTCCTCCCGTGGGGTCTTGAGCTCAGGCTCCAGTCCAAAAGCAAATGTCTATACAGCAATTTTACAGCCCCACAGCCCAAGGCAGCTAACTCAGGCCAGCCATGGGTGTCTAATTGCTGTGTAGACATATCCCTAGAGGTCAGCTCTGAACCTCCACCGAGTGCCATCCTGAATGGCACAGATGCATCATAGCTGGGGGGCTTGAACAAGGGGCTCAAATTGCTCACAGAATCCTGCAGAGACTGAGCGCTCTACATTGCCATGGCCGTCAGTGGGGAATGGAGGGTGCTCCGCGTGTTGCAGGACGGAGCCTGGCTGCCTTTTCCCTTCCAGATATAATTCTCTCTCTCTCTCTCTCTCTCTCATTCTTCTTAAGAGCATCAATAAATGTTCAGTCATCTGGGTTATCAGCAACATCGAACGAGTTGTGGGGGACAAAGTTCATGAAGTGCTGCTGACTGAGAGCATCAAAGCTTACCAAGGCGGGATGTGCAGAGACATCACCCTGGTGGTCACCAAGTCTGATAATCTGCAGCTGGATGAATACCTGAGGTAGTGGAATAGTCTATCCCCAGGCTTCAGGAAGTGCGAAAGTCCTTCCTTCAGAGATGTACAGTCTGTCTGCCCGTCTTCCTCCTGCAGCCCCTCCTTCTATCTCCCAGCCAGTCCATGTTCACCCATCGGCTTCTGAAGCATCTGGCATTTGTTCTGGCTGGTGTTTTCAGTATCCAACAACGGTCTTGGTCTAGACCCGTGGTTCTCAAACGTATTTGATCACGCCTCCCTTCTTTCCGTCTAGTAATAGTTTACACCCACCCTTCTGCCATGCACGTACATATACAGGGAAAAAATAAATCAACATGCAAATCTCACTAAATATGACATTCAGTAAGGCATTGATTCAGCCAGACCCAACGATCCATTGTAATAAGAGCAAAGGCAAAACTGCGAGGATGCTTACAATTAAATGTGCACACTGCATTGTAGCAAATGGATTAACGGACAGATGCCAACGACTTTGTATAACACTATGCAAGCGTAACAGAAATCCACCAGAATGCACAGCGCCATCTAGAGTCAGATGCACAGCACGATCTGAGGACTTTATATGTCTGGAGGAATCAGCTTTGCAGTTATTTACCACTGTGGGTGAAATGTGCGCAGGAAGTTTCTTTTTTCCTAAAGTTTCTCATGTCCTCACTAGAATATATTCCACACCCCCAGTTCAGGGGGTCCCTCCCCCGGTTTGAGAACCTCTGGTCTAGACAGGATGAAAGTGTAGGTATCTATGTGTATAACACTGTGCCCTGGGAGAGTCGCCAGCAGGAACTGAACGTGAGAGCTGAGGATTGAAAAGCATCCTCTATTTTGCAATTAAACTACGTGAAATCTGCCATAGCAGCCTTTTCATTTGAATGTATCCAATCTCTCACCACCCAACACTTCACCAATGTCACCTGCCCAGCTGCAGTAACCACCCAGAACCTCACAGCAGTAGCGGGGATAGAACTCTGATCCTCCTCTTCCAAAAGTAACACTGGAGCTATAGTATAATCAGTGTGTCAGTGGGAGCCAGTATGTCAGGTCTGACGAAAGCTGTGAACCACCAATTCACCTCTGTGTCACAGGCATTGGGAAGAAACAGGTCAGTGTATAATTGTCCTCTACAGGGATTCTTGCACCTTCCACTGAAGCACCTCGTGCTGGTCGCTGCTAGGGACCGGATGCTGGGCTAGGTGGACTTTGGGTCTGATCCAGGCTGGCAATGTCTATGAACACACTAAAGTCCAATTTCCAGACTGTGTATTTTCACCTTCCATAAAACCCCTGCACATATTTATGTGCAAGGGGCATAACAGGATTTTTGTCAAACCTGGTTAAATGTGTCCTTTTCATTTTTTTTCCAGGGAAAGAAAACAGAATAATGTGAGTATTTGAAGACTTAAAAAAAAAAAAAAAAAAAAAAGTTATAGTTTTAAAATTGAAGGTGCTCCATGAACAAAACTGAGAGGTAACTGATTTGTGTTCTGAAGATGGTGTTATCCCCTAGGCTCCTAAATACAAAGGGTTGCACCAGCAAGACTCCTGCTTACTGTAAGAGGAGCTGCAGGGCTAATTTTTTTAAAAATTAGGCATTTATAGCATCCATGGGGCCCAGTCTAGGTATCGCCTGCTCATGCTCCACACATGAGCACCCCCATTCGCCTTGTGTGGCTAAGAAAAATGCAGTTTAGCCCACAGTCAGGATAAAATTACAAGAGCTATCAGCATCTGTAATTCAGAAAGGAAGTAGATCATCAGCTGGCATCAGGTAAATATCCTAAGAGCGGCCTGGTCCAGTTGTGTGAAAGCCAGGAAGTCCCTTGTTCTTATCCCATCTCAGAGATTCGTAGTGTATTCCTTGGCAGTTCTCTGTGCCTTAGCTTCTCCATCTGTTAAATGGGAACAGTAGGGTTGTCCCTAACCATGGGAGCCCTGAGGAATGCAAAATGTTAGAATTTAGGCAGCGTTAATAACAAAGTTGAGTGAACTCAGCCATATGGGTTAATTTATTTATGGCCATAATCCTAGTAGTATCTGAGCATGTCACAAACATTATTCAATTTATCCCCTCACCCCTGTGAGGCAGGGCTGTTATTCCCATTTTACAGGTGGGGAACTGAGGCCCAGAGAGACTCAGTTACTTCTGCAAGGTCACACACGGAGTATGTGGCAGAGCTGGAAATCCAGTCTGGATCTCCTTAGTCCCAGTCTAGTTTCGTAACCACTAGACCTTCTTTTCTAGCCTTCTATGGTTTATTTCTGAATCATAAACAAGGGTTCAAAGAACTAAAATCAGTTCACAGACAAACAAGCCTTGATCGAATGTTGCCCAATGTAAAATGGCAGAACAAGATCAAATTGGGAGCTGAAGATATGCTTCCGATTATAATACAGATTAATTCCACTAGAGCTGGTTTTTGTGTTTCATGTAGCAATGTCTGCCTCACTAACTAACCTGGGAGAAGCAGTTTAAGATAAGATAGTTTTAAATTACATGAACCAAAAACAAAATGAATGTTGTTGAAAGCAATAATGCTGTTTAATTCTTTTGATAGTTTGCAGTTAGCTGAACGATGTAATTTAGCCAAGAGAAGGTTAAGAGGTGACTTGATCACAAACTACAAATGCCTACATGGGAAAGAGATTTCCAAGAGCAGATGACTCTTAAATCTAGCAACAAAAGACCTAACAAGATCCAGTGGTTGGAATCTGAAACTGGATAAATTCAGACTATGAATAAGGCAAAAAATGTTAACAGTGTGGGTAATTAATCATTGAACCAATTTACCTAGGATGGGATGGTCACTTGGAGTCTTTACATCAAGACTGACTATCTTTCAAAGGGCTTGTCTACACAGAGCAGTAATGTGGACTATGGGGGTGTGTGTGATTTCTAAAGTGCACTAACACGCTACTCATTAATTGGTCCGTGTGCATCCTGCCAGCATGCACTAGAAGTTCCCTGTGGGCTTTAACATAGAATCCTATAAGTGTAGGACAAGCAGGGACCTCAAGAGGTCATCGAGTTCAGTCCCTGCACTCAAGGCAGGACTGAGTAATAACTAGATCATCCTCGACAGGTGTTTGTCTAACCTGTTCTTAAAAACCTCCAGTGATGGAGACTCCACAACCTCTCTAGGCAACTTGTTCCAGTGCTTAGCTATCCTATAGGAAGTTTTTCCTAATGTCCATCCTAAGCCTCCCTTGCTGCAATTTAAGCCATTGCTACTTTTCCTGTCCTCAGACGTTAAGGAGAACAATTTTTCTCCTTCTTCTTTGTAACAAACTTTTATGCACTTGAACTGTTATGTCCTTCCTCAGTCTTCTATTTTCTAGACTAAACAAACCCAATTTTTTCACTCTTTCCTCTAAAGTCATATTTTCTAGACCTTGAATCATTTCTGCTGCTTTTCTCTGGACTTTCTCCAATTTGTCCACATCTTTCCTGAAATGTGGCACCGAATATTGGACACAATACTGCAGTTGAGGCCTTATCAGTGCTGAGTAGAGCAGAATTACTTCTCGCGTCTTGCTTACAATACTCCTGCTAATACATCCTAGGATGATGTTTGCCTTTTTTGCAACACTGTTGATTCAAATTTAGCTTGTGATCCACGACAACCCCAGATCCCTTTCTGCAGCACTCCTTCCTAGACAGTCATTTCCCATTTTGTACGTGTGCAATTGATTGTTCCTTCCTAAGTGGAGTGCTTTGCATTTCTCCTTATTGAAGTTCATCCAGTTTTTCCAGATCATTTTGACTTTTAATCCTATTCTCCAAAGCACTGGCAACCCCACCCAGCTTGGTATCATCTGCAGACTTTAAGTGTACTTACTCTCTATATCATTATCTTAATCATTTATGAATATATTATACAGAACAGGATCAAGGACCCTGCAGGACCCCACTCGATATGCCCTTCCAGCTTGACTGTGAACCGCTGATAACCATTCTCTGGGAACAGTTTTCCAACCAGTTATGCACCCACCTTATGTTAGCACCATCTAGGCTGTTTTCCTAGTTTGTTTATGAGAAGGTCATGTGCGACAGAATCAAAACCATACTAAAGTCAAGATAAACCACATCTACCACTTCTCCCCATCCACAAGGCTTCTTCCCCGTCAGAGAAAGCTATTAAATTCCACTGACATGACTTGTTTTTGACAAATTCATGCTGACTCTCACTAACGTAGTGCTGTTTCAAACAGCATTATGTTAAAAGCACATTAGGGAACTTCTAGTCCATGCTGGCAGGGTCCACAAGGACTAATTCATGTGCAACATGTTAGTAGGCTGTAGAACTCACATCCCTTTAGTTGACATTACTGCTTCATGTAGACAAAGCCCTAAAAGATCTGCTCTAGCTCAAACAGAAGTTCTGGGCTTGATGTAGAAATTCGTGGGTAAAATTTGCCCTGTGTTATGTTGGAAACCAGATTAGATGGGGTCATCTGGCTTCAAAAACTGTGGGAACATTTTGGGGTACTACCTATAGTAACTTTCATTACCTTTCCAAATGTAGAAACCTATAGAAACCACACATGATGCCATTTTAGAGAGGAACACAACCGTGAAAGTGAAGAAAAGCAGTGGAATGAAGACAAAACTCAAGGTAAAATATATAACAGTGGGTTTTCCAGTTACTGGAAACCTATTCCTGTTATATTTGAATAGCAAATGTGATCGTCCTTGGACTAATATTTATTATCAGGTGTTTTCCCATGAGATGTGATGACTTCTAGATGGTCTCAATTATAGTATAAAACCCTCAATGTTAACATACAAAGTTCCAAGTCCTGATGAATTCTGGGGCCAGATCTATCTCGGTCTTCACCGCCTAATTCCCACAAACTTTCAATGGGATTTAGTTGCCTAACCTTGTTAGGCACTTCTGAAAACTCCATTAGGGAGCTCTCCTTTACCTCAGGTGTTTGGAACTGAACATCCTCTCTGATTTGATTCTGAGTCATAAACAAAGAATCGAGGCGCTAAAGTCAATGCATAGACAAAGATGAGCCTCAATTCGGTGTTTGCTCAATGAAAAATTGACAACCCACATCAAATCGCTCCATAGTAATACAGAATTAGGAATTGAAGATGCACTGTTTGTCTGCAGCACAAAGCATTCCTTAAACAAAGCCGGTAACGTAGGGAGAGAGGAAACAAGGCCTCAGAATGGAAGAGAGATGAGCTGGGATACTGATGAGGCAGAGAGGTTCACGAAGCTGTTCTTAGTGGCAGAAGATGCAGAGGAAGAGGCTCATGCACCAACAATGGTGAGATGAGACAGAGGAATATGCTGCTAAAGAGAGTGAGGGAGTTCAGTTTTGAACTGGACCCTGATGTGAATGGGGTAGGTTGAGGATGCACAACTGATTAAATTAACATTCATTGCATCACTTATTGCGCTAACTGGGGTGGAATTAGGCAGCGACAATAGGATTTTTCTAAAGCTGCTTCAATAACCCCACTTTTTAAATAGTCTCTCT
>VOCO01039913.1:0-20628 GCA_007922225.1 Emydura subglobosa
TGGGGGATTTCAAAGAAGAACTGGTTGATGCCATTGGACTGGCAGAAGGGGAACCTGAAGGTGTTCCCGGTGTGCAGTGCAGAGTAGACAATACCACTGATCCAGGCACCAGCTGCCATTTGGACACAAGCTCCCCTGTTCATCACCATCTCGTAGTGCAGTGGTTGGCAGATCATAGAATCATAGAATCATAGAATATTAGAGTTGGAAGGGACCTCAGGAGGTCATCTAGTCCAACCCCCTGCTCAAAGCAGGACTAACCTCTGCTATATCATCCCAACCAGGGCTTTGTCAAGCCGCAGCTTAAAAACCTCTAAGGATGGAGATTCCACCACCTCCCTAGGTAACCCATTCCAGTGCTTCACCACCCTCCTAGTAAAAAACTTTTTCCTAATGTCCAACCTAGACCTCCCTCCCTGCAACTTGAGACCGTTGCTCCTTGTTCTGTCATCTGCCACCACCGAGAACATCCCAGCCCCATCCTCCCTAGAACCCCCTTTCAGGTAGTTAAAGGCCGCTATCAAATCCCCCCTCACTCTTCTCTTTTGCAGACTAAACAAGCCCAGTTCCCTCAGCCTCTCCTCATAAGTCCTGTGCTCCTGCCCACTCATCATTTTGGTTGCCCTCCGCTGGACTCTCTCCAACTTGTCCACATCCTTTTTGTATTGGGGGGCCCAAAAATGGACACAATATTCTAAATGCGGCCTCACCAATGCCGAATAGAGGGGAATAATCGCTTCCCGTGACCTGCTAGCAATGCCCCTCCTAATGCAGCCCAATATGCCATTGGCCTTCTTGCCAACCAGGGCACACTGCTGACTCATATCCAGCTTTTATCCACTGTTACCCCCAGGTCCTTTTCTGCAGAGCTGCTGCCTAGCTCGTCGGTCCCCAGTCTACAGCTGTGCATGGGATTCTTTCTTCCTAAGTGGAGGACTCTGCACTTTTCTTTGTTGAACCTCATTAGATTTCTTTTGGCCCAATCCTCCAGTTTGTTTAGGTCACTCTGTATCCTATCCCTACCTTGCAGGGTATCTACCACTCCCCCCAGTTTAGTGTCGTCCGCAAACTTGCTGAGGGTGCAATCTACCCCATCCTCCAGATCATTAATAAAGATGTTGAACAAAACCGGCCCCAGGACCGACCCCTGGGGAACTCCGCTTGTGACCGGTTGCCAGCTAGACATGGAGCCATTGATCACTACTCGTTGAGCCCTATGCTCTAGCCAGTTCACTATCCATTTTATAGTCCATTCATCCAACCCATACTTCTTTAACTTGCTGATAAGAATACTGTGAGAAACCGTATCAAAAGCTTTGCTAAAGTCAAGGTATATCACATCCACCGCCTTCCCCACATCCACAGAGCCAGTCACCTCATCATAGAAAGCAATCAGGTTGGTCAGGCATGACTTTCCCTTGGTGAATCCGTGTTGACTGTTCCTGATCACCTTCCTCTCTTCCAAGTGCCTTAAAATGGATTCCTTAAGGACCTGCTCCATGATCTTTCCAGGGATTGAGGTGAGGCTGACCGGTCTGTAGTTCCCCGGATCCTCTTTCCTCCCTTTTTTGAAGATGGGCACTATATTTGCTTTTTTCCAGTCCTCAGGGACCTCCCCCTGTTGCCACGAGCTTTCAAAGATAATAGCCAATGGCTCTGAAATCACCTCAGCCAACTCCCTCAGCACCCTCGGGTGCATTGCATCCGGCCCCATGGACTTGTGAATGTCCAATCCTTCTAAATAGTCTTGAACCTGTTCCTTCAGCACTGCGGGATGTTCGCCTCCTTCCCATTCTGTGCCACCCAGTACAGCAGTCTGGGAGCTGATCTTGTCTGTGAAGACAGAGGCAAAAAAGGCATTGAGTACCTCAGCTTTCTCCACATCCTCCGTCACTAGGTCGCCTCCCTCTTTCTTTAAGGGGCCTACACTTTCCCGAATCTTCCTCTTGTTGGCAACATGCCTGTAGAAACCCGTTTTGTTCCCCTTCACGTCCCTTGCTAGCTGCAACTCCAATTGTGCTTTGGCCTTCCTCATTTCATTCCTGCACGTTCGAGCAGTGTTTATATAATCCTCCCTAGTCATCTGACCAAGCTTCCACTTCTTGTAAGCTTCTTTTTTGCGTTTAAGTTCGCCAAAGACTTCTTTGTTAAGCCAAGCTGGACGCCTACCATATTTGCTATTCTTTCTGCACATCGGGATGGTTTGCTCTTGTGCCCTCAATAAGGTCTCCTTAAAATACAGCCAGCTCTCTTGGGTTCCTTTCCCCCCTCATATTAGCCTCCCAGGGAATCCTGCCCATCAGTTCCCTGAGGGAATCAAAGTCCGCTTTTCTGAAGTCCATGGTCCGTATCCTGCTGTTCCCCTTTCTTCCTTTCATCAGGATCCTGAACTCGACCATCTCATGGTCACTGCTGCCTAGGTTGCCACCCACTTCTACTTCCCCTACCAAATCTTCCCTGTTTGTGAGCAGCAGGTCAAGAGAAGCACGGCCCCTAGTTGGTTGCTCCAGCACTTGCACCAGGAAATTGTCAGCGACACTCTCCAAAAACTTCCTGGATTGTTTGTGCTCTGCTGTATTGCTCTTCCAGCAGATGTCAGGGTGATTGAAGTCTCCCATGAGAATCAGGCCCTGTGAACTGGAAACTTTCCCCAGTTGAGTAAAGAAAGCCTCATCTACCTCATCCTCCTGGTCTGGTGGTCTGTAACAGACACCCACCACGACATCACGCTTATTGTTCTTGCTTCTAAGCTTAACCCAGAGACACTCAACTGACTTATCTCCAGTTTCATACTGGAGCTCAGAGCAGTCATAGTGCTCTCTTACATACAGTGCAACTCCTCCCCCCTTTCGCCCCTGCCTGTCCTTCCTGAACAGTTTATACCCATCCATGACAGCGCTCCAATCGTGAGAGTTATTCCACCAAGTCTCAGTTATTCCAATCACGTCGTAGTTTCTTGACTGTGCCAGGACTTCCAGTTCCTCTTGCTTGTTTCCCAGGCTTCTTGCATTTGTGTACAGGCACTTGAGATAAGTAGCCGACTGGCCTACTTTCACAGTATGAATCGGGAGGCCTCCCCTGCTGCCCCCTCCTCCTTCTGCTTCCTTGCGGTGTCCCTCTTCCCCACTAACCTTCGGGCTTAGGTCCCCGTCCCCCGTCAAAACTAGTTTAAAGCCCTCCTCACTAGGTTAGCCAGCCTGTCTGCGAAGATACTCTTCCCTGTCTTCTTTAGATGAATCCCGTCTCTTCCTAGTAGTCCTTCTTCCTGAAACAACATCCCATGATCGAAGAATCCAAAGCCCTCCCTTCAACACCACCTGCGTAACCACGCATTTACTTCCACAATGCGACGGTCCCTACCTGGGCCTTTTCCCTGAACAGGGAGGATGGATGAGAACACCACTTGCGCTTCAAACTCCTTTATCTCTTTTCCCAGAGCCACATAGTCTGCAGTGATCCGCTCAAGATCATTCTTGGCAGTGTCATTGGTGCCCACGTGGAGAAGCAGGAAGGGGTAGCGGTCTGAGGACTTGATAAGTTTTGGCAGTCTCTCCGTCACATCCCGAATCCTAGCTCCAGGCAAGCAGCACACTTCTCTAGTTTCCCGGTCCGGACGGCAGATGGATGACTCCGTCCCCCTTAGGAGGGAGTCCCCGACCACCATCACCCTTCTCTTCCTTTTTGGTATGGTGGTCGTGGAACCCCCGTCCCTAGGAGAATGCATCTCTTGCCTTCTGATCAAACGGGTCTCCTGATGATCCATTTCCTCCGAAGGGTCCTCCAAATCATTTTCTGCCGTAGTACTTGTGCAGAGAGGATGAAAACGATTCCTTACTTCTATCTGCATGGTGGACACATGGGTTCTCTTTCTTCGGGAGGTCACATGCTGCCAATTTCCTTCCCCGTTCTTCATTTTCGCCTGCCCGGCCTTCTCTGAATCTTGCTTACCCTCTGCCTGTGCCTGATGGAGAAAGACATTGTTTTCTGTAATGCACCGCAGGGTTGACATTTGGGCCTCTAGTCCTTTAACCTTCTCTTCCAATAAGGCAACCAGCCTGCACTTGGTACAGATGAAGTCATCTCTATCCTGGGGGAGGAAGACAAACATAGCACACCCAGTGCAGGTGACAACAACAGATCGCTCACTCTCCATATCTCTGCTCTGAGATGGCGACGTATCGGTCGTATGCCATGATGGTGAGCAAGGCAATTTCAGTTACAATGAAAACAACAAAGAGAAAGAGTTGGGCAACACATCCAGGATAAGAAATCAACCTGGTGTTCATGAGGGAATTGACCATGGATTTGGGGAGGGTTACAGAGATGGAGCCAAGGTCTAGGATGGACAGATTCATCAGGAAGAAGTACATGGGGGTGTGAAGATGGTGGTCAAGGGCTGTGGCTGTGACAATGAGAAGATTCCCCATCAGGGCTGCCAGGTAAATCACCAGAAACACCACAAAGTGCAAAATCTGCAGCTCCCGAACATCTGAGAATCCCAGTAGAAGGAACTCGGTCACAGCGGTTCGGTTGGACATTTTCTTCCTCTGTATATTCTCTGATGACTGTAGAGGGAAGGACAAAGATAACGGTTGGGATTACAGTGATAGAGGGAATGGTCCTGATCCCCCTCTGTAATATCTCATGATGTGGGTGTCAAAGGTGCACAGCTCTCGCCCTTTCCATTGACTAGGAGTGGTGAGTTATCACCTGAAGGTAAATAGGCTCCGGTAAAGTCAATGGAGATGCAGCAGTGTACACCACCTGAAGGTCTAGCTCAGGATGTGTCGATGAAATGCTGTGTGAAAGATGGAGCAAAAAGCAACCCCAACACATCACTTCTAGCCAAGTTGGATCCCCTCTCTCTATACACTTTCGGCAGAAATATGACATAGTGTTACTCGGAACCCGTGTGAGAGCTCCTCTGTAATGATTGCACTGCAACACCACTCAGGTGGCCTGCTGCCTGCTGATTGATTGATTGATGACACCAAATCCCAGTTGCATTTCCCTCTCTGTGTCATCATGGGCTAGTAGCATTGCTCAGCTGCCTCTCTGCTGGATCATTTACTGCTGTAAGTTTATGTGTGTGCAAGTGCCTGGCAGTCAGGAGACTTGGCTCTGCACCGACCTACTCTGTGATCTTGGGCCAATCACTTGCCCTCCCTGTGCCTCTGTTTCCCTTCCCTACACTGCTCTGCCTTGTCTGCTAGGACTGTGAGCTCCTTGGGGGCGGGCTGTGTCTGGTTATGTGTATGTTCTGTTCCCCTGCCAACAGCATCTGTTTTTAGCTGGCAGCAGAGGGGAGCAGCAGATCCAGCGCTAGAGCAGGAGAGCTGGTTCTAATCCCACTGACCTCCAGGTCCTTGGGCAGGGTCCAGAGAAACACGCCTTGGCTGGGGGCTCAATCTCACCGTCCCCAGCTGCAGGCACTTGTATGTTTAATACATACGCTGGGGGATCACCAGCTTTGCCACTTCCTCCGTTTTACCGTCTTGCAAGTGTCCCTTTCAAACAGAAATAAGCGCTATTGCAACAGAGCGAATGTGCTTTGATTGGGCAATATTAAAGTTCCCATTTCGGCTTACACCTAAATTTCCAAGAGGGGGTGGTAGATATTCTGTGCTGAAATTATAACAAAAGGAAATTGGGTTTTCTATTGAAGAAGCTTTCATGCAAAGTCTCTGTTGTCCTAGAAATACAATATAGATATTGTTCCAGGGAGGTAGCCATGTTAGGCTGTATACAGCAAAAACAAGGAGAGTTCTGTAGCACTTTAAAGACTGACAAATTTAATTTCTGCAGGCATATGCTTTCGTGAGAGAGCACTTTTCATCAGAGAGCACTTCAACCTCCCAGGACACTCTGTAGCTGACTTGAAAGTTGCCATACTTCTACAAAAAAACTTCAAAAACAGACTTCAAAGAGAAACTGCAGAGCTGAAACTCATCTGCAAACTTGACACAATCAAACTGGGTCTGAACAGGGACTTGGAATGGTTCTCTCAGTACAAGAAGTAATTGTCACTGTTCACACATTCTCACCTTCTAATCAATGGTTGTGAATAGGCCTCATCTACTCTAACTGAATGGACTTTGCTTATACCCACCTTCCCCATTGTTGTTCCTTACCCTTGGATGTATATATATGTACCTCCTATCTGATTTCTATTCCTTACATCTGACAAAGTGGGTTACAGCCCACAAAAGCTTATGTCTGCAGAAATTAAATTTGTTAGTCTTTAAAGTGCTACAGGACTCTCAATATAGATATTGGAAAACCGAAAACATTTTTTTCCTTATTTCAACAATTTTTTTTTCAGATTTCAGAAGTTTTTACCTGAAATCACCTGGTTTTCAATAAACAAAAAATGAAAGTTTTGGTTGCAACAATTTCTATGAAAAGACCTTTTTTTTTTTGGGTGGGGAAAGAAATCTGAGCAGCTCTAGATGTTTGATTAAATGATAGTAAAAGTCTCGAAGAGTTCCCGTTGTAATTCACTGCTCTATTATTAAATTTGCCCAGGAGATTAATACCCAAACCTAAAATCCAAACACCAAACTTACTGTGTTGCACTATGTGGAAATTGCCCAGCTCGTGATGCATTTAACAGGTCAGGATTCTTCAGTCATTGCCTGACTCCGTCCCTGTATTATCCAGCAGCCGTTTCCCTGCCCCTTCACCATATTTCCTGAGTTGCTGGATCTCTCTGCAGTTCCTGGTAAACAAGGATCCACTCCACAGACGGCCGCTCCCTGCTCCCCTCCTCGGGCAGGTGTGGCTAGATGGTGCAGGACTAGATGGGATCAGGCACTGAAAGCCTCTCCCAGCTCTAGTGCAGGCTTCAAACACCGTCACAACCCAGGGTGTCTCTGTTCTGGGACTAAATAGCTGAATCCGATCTCCAGGGCTGTGAGCCCATCTCTGATCTCACCTCTGCGGCAAACCACCCTGACAGCCTGTCCCAGCTGACCCTAACCCCCACAGCAGGGGAACACGATCCCCCTGGATCTCACGCCATGGCAGCATCTCCGGAAGGACCCTTGGCTAAAAACAAGGCAGGGCTGAGGCTCAAGGGGTGTCCCAAGGGGTTTGCAGAGTAATAGTTACATTTATAGGCTAGCCCAGAGCTGTGACCTACAATAGGTCAGAGCCCAGAGGCACCAGAAACTCAGATGAGCTGGAATAGCCTGTCCCTTCAGTCATGCCACACAACCAGCTCTGAGACAGCAGAGATGTTTCTCTCCTGCGTTGCATCAGCAGCTGGTGTGATGCAGCCACCAGAGGAACCCGCAGCTCTGGCTGCCCTGGGTGTAGGACGCTGCTCACTAAAAGGGAGCCAGAGGCAAACACTAAGAGCTCAGTGCAGTGTCCGAAACTGATGTCACTTGGTATCATTTCATTGATGGTTTGTGCCCAGTGGAGATGTGGCCTTTTGATTTCAGTGGCACTGAAAGTGATTTACAGCACCTGGGGATCTGGCCCATTGATGGCAATAGAGCCATGGCTGATTCACACTTGCTGGGAACCTGGCCAATCAAACAGTTTCAAATCCCTATTGTTTGCCTGTGAATCTGAACTGAACAAGAGACAGAAGTGCCTAACCCGTCTGCTCTTTCTTAGCTCTTTGCCCAATGGGATTACAGCAGAACCGCAGAGTTACCAGCCACCTGGCGAATGGCGGCTGCTCGTAACTCTGCAAAGTTTACAGTTCTGAACAAGATTGTTTGGTTCTTCTTTCAAAAGTTTACAGCCGAACATTGACTCAAGTCAGCTTTGAAACTTCCCTTTGCAGAAGAGAAATGCTGCTTTTCACCAGCTTAATGTAAATGAAACAAGCACAGGAACAGTTTCCTCATTGTGTCAAATGGTTTATTTAAACTTTCCCTTTATATTTGTAGTAGTTTATATTTAACACAGTCCTGGGCAGTAATGCTGATATTCGTAACTCTGAGGTTCTAATATAATTGCAGGAATGCAACTTTTAATGGTTCAGGAGTGATTCATTCCCACGGGGGGAGGACAGATCTTTTGAGGACTTCACTGTTGTTAAGATTTCCTTTATCTGATTTTCAATGTCTATTGGTTGAACGCGTCAACTTTCTTTCTTTCTTAGCAATTATATTTTTTTTTCTTATTCCAGACAGTAGTAAACTAAATGGCTCATTAGCCTACAGGTGTAATGCTACCTGGGATTTTAAAAATGTTTAATTCACACTGGCTGTAAGAATGTCAGGAACACTGAACAAACATGAAGGGCTGGACCCCAGGTCGCATCTATCAATGAAACATCACTAGAGTTGGTGGGGTCAAATCGTCAGTTTGTGTAAATCTGCTTTAGTTCCCAGGTGGTGTAAATTTGCATAGCCCTGTGGAGTTTGCCAGTTTACATGAGCTGAGTGTCTGTACCATGAGGCCTAGCTTTATGTGTTTTCCTGAATTGGAGATTCTCATTGCTTAGAACCGCCATCTCACTTTAATAACTAGGAAATATTCTAAGATCTCAAGAACATCATTAATGGCCACTGGCTATTATCTCTGAAAACTTGTGGTGATTGGGGGAGGTCCCGGATGTTTGGAAAAAGGCAAATATAGCGCTCATCTGCAAAAAAGGGAAGAACTTCGGGGAACTTCAGATTGGTCAGCCTCACATGAGTCCCCAGAAAAATCGTGGAGCAGGTCCTCAAGGAATCCATTTTGAGGCACTTGGAAGAGAGGAAGGTGATCAGGAACAGTCAGCATGGATTCACCAAGGACAAGTCATGTCTGACCAAAAAGACTGCCTTCCATGATGAGATGACTGGCTCTGTGGATGTGGGGAAAGTGGTGGACGTGATATACCTTGATGTTCGCAAAGCTTTTGATACGGTCTCCCACAGTATTCTTATCAGCAAGTTAAAGAAGTATGGATGGATGAATGGACTATAAAATGAACAGAAAGCTGACTAGATCATCCGGCTCAAAGGATGGTGATCAATGACTCAGTGTTAAGTTGGCAGCCAGTAACAAGCGGAGTGACCTACGGGTTGGTGTTGAGGTGGGTTTTGTTCAACATGTTCATTAATAATCTGGAGGATGGGCTGGATTGCACCCTCTGCAAGTTTGCAGTTGATACTAGGCTGGGGGGGACGGTAGATACCCTGGAGGGTAGGAATAGGTACAGAGTGACCTAGACAAATTGGAGGATTGGGCCAAAAGAAATCTGATGAGGTTCAACAAGGACAAGGAGAGTCCTGCACTTAGGATGGAAAAATCCCATGCACAGCTATAGACTGAGGACCGACGGGCTAGGCAGAAATTCTGCAAAAAAGGACGCGGGGGGTACCAGGGAACAGGAAGTTGGATTTTAGTCAAAAGTGGGCCCCTGTGCCCAAAAAGGCCAGTGGCATATTGGGCTGCATTAGTAGGAGCATTGCCAGCAGATTGAGGGAAGTGATTATTCTCCTCTATTCAATACTGGTGAGGCCACATCTGGAGTATTGTGTCCAATTTTGGGCCCCTCCAATGGAGGGCAACAAAAATAATTAGGGGGCTGGAGCACATGACTTATGAAGAAAGGCTGAGGGAACTAGGCTTGTTTAGTCTGCAGAAAAGAAGAGTGGGAAGGGTTTTGATAGCATCTTTTAATTACCTGAAAGGAGGTTCCAGGGAGGATGGAGCTAGGCTGTTCTCAGTGGTGGTAGATGACAGAACAAGGAGTAAAGTTCTCAAGTTCCAATGGGGGAGGTCTCAGTTAGATATTAGGAAAACCTTTTTCCCTAGGAGGATTGTGAAGCGCTAGAATGGGTTACCTAGGGAGGTGGTGGAATCTCCATCCTTAGAGGTTTTTAAGGCCCGGCTTGACAAAGCCCTGGCTGGGATGATTTAGTCAGGGTTGGGCCTGCTTTGATCAGAGAGTTGGACTAGATGATCTCCTGAGCTTCCTTCCAACTCTCATCTTCTAGGATTCTATGAATAGAGAGAAATCTGCAAGATGTTCACCCAGCTGGTAAGTTGGCTGGTGACAGTAGGAAGAGGAGAGTGAGATTGTTTCTCTGCAGCTCCTGATGCATCCTCCACCCACTGAACCCCTCTTACCCTAGTCCTTCAGCGGCTCCCTCTCTCTGCTTCAAACAGCAGAGATCGTCCAAGAAACAGCCCCATATCACATGGAGGGATGTTGGATCTGTGACGTGCCCAGCACCAAACACCTGCCTTTGAGTCAGACCAGCTCAGCACAGCTTTAGGGTACGCCAAATAAAGATACCAGAGTGATGAAAACTGGAATCAAACTGAGTGGTCGGTAAGCTTGGCTGCAAAATATCTTGCAGAAAAGCCCAACACATCTTACTCCCTGGATAAATCAAATGACTTACTTTGTCTAGTGTTACTTCATCTTCTCTGACAGTTGATAGCCATATATTTTTTCTTCCAACTTGCTTTGCTGTATCTGCCGCAAGGGGGGTCTTTTGTTCCATCAAGCCATCTGTTGACCAAAGCATGGTAATGTCATGAGCAAAAATGAGGTCATTCACTTGTACTTTATCCTTTGCCCATAAAGTAGCTTCGTTATTTTCTATGGCTACTTTTCTCATGACAGTTGTGGGCACAGGGACAAAGGACGTCAGTGCTGGGCCTAATTCCTGGGGGGCTGGGAATTGTGCCCAGGATTTGGGCACGAATTGTCCTGTGTGGGATCCCTGGCTTGGGCTAACAAGGCCATGTACTGCACAGGCAATAATCATGTGCTGATCACTGCAGCTTCCTGGACTTGAAGTTAGGGAGGGGAAAGTAAATGCTGAAGCAGGGCAAATTACCTGACCGATAGGTACCATGGTAATGGGGTTATACTACGGGCAGGCCACGTCCCCCCTTCTATTCCTCCCCGCACCATCTGGACAAAGAAGGTGGTAAGAAGTGTGTTATCTCTTCTTCCTCAGACAGCATGCCTGTTAGAGAAAGCTCAGGATATCTCCCACTGGTTCTTCACTTGCAGATGGTTCATTCAGGAAATGTATGGTCATTCCTGCAGTCAAGATAGCCAAATTCATGGCAAAAATGCATATGTCACACAGGTTAAGTGGTAAATAATAAATAATTATATATAATTATAATTAATATAATTACATGCCTCCTATAGCCATTAATATTCATTTTATAACCACTCATATCACCAAATAGGGGTTTCATGGGGTGTTGTAGAAGTGTGTGTATTTACATATTATTTTAGATAAAAAGTTGTAAAGTAGTTAACTCAGGGCTCATTTCATTGGTCGTGAGGTGAAGGGAAACGAGTGGTCTAGAGGCTGTAACTGAATAAACACTCCTTATCACTCCACCCAGCTCAATCTTTCTTCGATCGGCCCCGTGTTGATTCTGGACACTTTGTGATCAGTGTGAATACCAATGAGACCCGGGACGCTCGATTTGCAGATCAATAAGGTTTAATGTGCAAGGTTTTCTATAAATATACTAGCCAGATACAAAGCCTAAAATTAACTACAATACATCATACTCACTAAGCCTGGAGAGCTAAGCAGTCACTCAGAAGGCTGTACACAGGAACGGCTTTCTTCAGGGGCCCCGCCAGGGAGTCAGTGGATCCTCTGGTCCAAATGGCAGCACCTACCGCGGAGTCAGGTGTTGATGGAGCGCCCTCCTTTGTCTAAGTGCTGACTACTTATACCCGTCCATAAACAACCTTCACCTAATTATCTCTCTCATTATCATATATGTTAATTACCTAAATTGGGTTTCCACCCTTAACTACATTCCATTCTCATCATGATAATTGGGGTCATCAAAACAATATCTGGTGATAGGAGGGTAGCAGTAAAAGTCTGCCCCTTGGCAATAAAACAGTGTACCCCAGACGGTCAAGGATAACTTATTGTTCCCATCATTGTTATCTATGTGCAGCTGCAAGCATGTTGTGTATTTCGTCTTGTTATGTGCCCTGCTGTGCAGAAACTGAGACATCTATAAGGTTATTCAATCTCTGCCAACTGGAAGATGTCATGCTACAGGGATCAGAATAGCCAAGTATGCAATTGAAGCTATGCTAGGCCTGTAGGACAGTGGTCAAGCAACTCAAATTGTACTGGGCTTCCAACAGTAAGCCTGGGAAATCTGCCACCCCTCAAACTGTGCTTATTCCATCTTTGTGTACACAATGGTGTGTTGCCAATCTGTGATTGCTAGCAGCAAATACCTCCAGTGGCCGGAGATGGGGCAACTAAACGGGTAGGGCTCCGAGTCACTATAGAGAATTCTTTTTCAGGTGTCTGACCGGTGAGTCTTGTCCACATGCTCAGGTTCTAACGGATCACCAGATTTGGGGTTGGGAAAGAATTTCCCCCAGGACAGTTTGGCAGAGGCCCTGGGGGTTTTTCATCTTCCTCTGCAGCATGGGGCACAGGTCACTTGCTGGTGGCGTCTCTGTACCAGGAAGCCTTTAAATAATTATTTGAGAACTTCATTAACTCAGTCGTAGGTTAGGGGTCTATGACAGGAGTGGGTGGGTGAGGTTCTGTGGCCTGGGTTGTGCAGAAGGTCAGATTAGATGATCATAATGGTCCCTTCTGACCTTCTGGTCTATGAGTCTATGATGGGAAAACCCTGCTGTGCCTTTGAGAGCCACTGCTGCTGTTGAAGTCACTAATGTAGCAATCAGCCTGCTGTACACTTTGGCTCCCAGCGTACCAACAGCCCTGGAACAGCGCACACCTAGTAGTGGGTTGGAAGAGAGGAAAGATGCAATTATCCTGTCTGGGGCCACTACAGGGCAGAGGAACAGAAAAGGCGCAGCGGTTCCACCCAACAGATAGCGGCCAAAGTGGAGGGACAAGAAAGGAGACGTTCTGTTGCCAAATGACCAACAGAGGGAAGTGGAACTGGGGGGTGATGCTGTCTAACGGCGTGTAGAGTGTTGAGCACAGAACACTGGAGAGAAGAGGACCGCTATGCTGTGTAATGAATTCTATGTGTACAGTAGCAGACGTTAAAGAGTGAGAAATGGGCTGTTACACTAAATAATGGCCACCATGTGACACAGGAGCCAAGAATGGGAAAGAGGCAGCTATACCAAGGAAAATCCACTGGAGGAAAACACAGCAACAGGCTGTCATTCTGGGAAATTAATGGTCTGGATGATAAGGTGGATTGTACCCTCAGCAAGTTTGCAGATGATGCTAAACTGGGGGGAGAGTCAAACACACTGGAGGGTAGAGACAGGATACAGAGTGACTTAGGCAAATTGGAGGATTGGACCAAAACAAATCTGATGAGGTTTAACAAGGACAAATGCAGAGTCCTGCACTGAGAAGGGAAGAATCCCATGTACTGCTACAGACTGGGGACCAACTGGCTAGGAAGCAGTTCTGCAGAAAAAGACCTTAGGGGGCAGATTTGATAGCAGCCTTAAACTACCTGAAGGGGGTTCCAGGGAAGATGGATCTAGGCTGTTCTCAGTGGTGGCGGGTGACAGAACTAGGAGCAATGGTCTCAAGTTGCGGTGGGGGAGGTCCTGGTTGGATGTTGGGAAAAATTTGTTCACTAGGAGGGTGGTGAAGCACTGGAATGGGTTACCTAGGGAGGTGGTGGAATCTCCATCTTTAGAGGTTTTTAAGGCCTGGCTTGACAAAGCCCTGACTGGGATGATTTAGTTGGGGTTGGTCTTGCTTTGAGCAGGGGATTGGACTAGATACCTCCTAAGGTCCCTGCCAACCCTCATCTTCTATGATTCTATGATTTTATTAAGTTGACACTAGCTGGCAGAAGGGTAGAGGAAATAAACGGGGGGGAGGGGGTCAGAAATACTGAGCAATGACCAAAAGGTTTCAGTAGCCAGTAGACTAATGGGAAAGCTAGACTGTAAGATGGCCACAGGTGGAAGTAGATTGAAAGGATGAGATATGGGCAGCTATTTATTGGAATGGCCCACTACGTGGCAGCATCCAGTGAATATTAATCAAGGGACGGTGCAATTGTATTATAACAGGCCATCAGCTTGGACAGGCATCGGTCAAAAATTTAAGCTGGTGTTTCATCATCATCTCAAATACATTTCACATCAGATCATTAGACTTAAAAAAAAAATGCAAGTCCCATTGCACACGTCCCACCGGGCGTTGTAAGCCACTAAGCTTGGGAGACACGAAATTAACCAAATGGGAGAAAGGTTGAAGTGGAACCATATTGAGAAGCGGGAGGACCAAACACTAATCCAGAGGCAGCATTTACACAAATCGAAGGGCAGCCCCTTTTCCAAAGGTGGATCAATGCACCTGCTCATCTCTTCATGGAACTGCAGGTCTCTGCACTGAGAAAACCCAGCTTCTGCAGGAAGAGGAGACACAAGAACCTCAGCTGCGGATCCTGGCTCCTGGCGTCTAACCCGGAGAAGCAGGAGCTCATCGATTCAGGCTGGGGCTGCCCTGGGGTGACAGGTGAGCACCGACTCCCCGACAGCGTTTCTCTCCCACCTTCCAGACAGGGCCGTGAATATGCTTTGGGAGGAGTAGAGGGACAAGGCAGGTGAGGTAATAGCTTTTATTGGACCAAATTCTGTGTGTGAACGAGAGAAGCTTTTGAGCTTCTCCAAGCACTTCTTCAGGTGAATGTTAACGGTTTTAACCGCACCTTCCCCCATCAGCGCCAGTCGGTGTCCATAGCACCATTTAATAGAGATGCAGATTGACATACAGCTCTTGTGACAGGTTCTCAGTTGGGGATCTGCCTGCCGACACACAAAGGGAGCTACCTTGATTTATACCAGCTGAGGGTCTGGCTCAGTGTGTCCCAATCGGGTGGCGAGTGGAGATGGAGTCTTACTAGCCCAGATCACACACGCCACATTCTCTCTAGACTCTGAGTTCAGGGACAGCATATTTTACCACCCAGTGTCTCTTCCTGTATTATCATCCCACAGTTGTTATGGAGCCGGGAGGGACACTCCCTGGTTAGGACTGAATGTCAGCCTGGTTCTGCCCCTTCCCAAGATCCTCCCTCCAAAGAGCTGCATTTTATTACTGCTACAAAGCAAATGTTGTGAAACAGAAAAAGCTCTGGCCAGTCCCTCAGCACATCACTATCACCACCCATGAACTAAGGAAGAATTTACCTCACTTCATAACTTATGTAATAAATGCATCTCGTGCAAGAGGTGAAAATTGTTCCTTTTCCTACCAGACACTGAAATGCTGACTACACCAGGGTATATAGTTAGATTATTTTCCATTTCAGACTTACCAACACCAGAGTTACGAACTGCCTGGTTAGCCTCACACCTCGTCTGGACCCAGCAGCACGCAATCAGGCAGCAGCTGAGAGAGAGAGAGCAAAAGCAAATACAGCACAGTACTGTGTTAAAATTCAGATGGTTAAAAGCTACATTTTTCTATTGCATAGTCAAATTTCAAAGCTATATTAATCAACGTTCAGTTGTAAACTTTTGAAAGGGCAAACAGAAGGTTTTGTTCAGAGTTAGGAATATTTCAGAATATGAACAACCTCCATTCCCGCGGTGTTCGTAACTGAGGTTCTACTGTAATTCTCACAGGAGATCGGTGCCTAAGGACATTAGACTGCACTGTAAATCTCACTGCCAGATTTCCGTTGCTGTATTTATTGATTTTGACTCCTGAGGTATGGCATGATTCTGGCCATTGCCAGAAATGAAATAAAGCATTTAACATCATTGTTAAGCTCCTGTACGTCACCAGATGGGATACGAGAGCAGATAAAAAAATGCTCTAATCTGCCTTTTTAGTACTTAGCTACCAGAGCAATGGACTATTGTTACAGTAGTTATTGATCTGATGTGGCAGACGATGGTCTGCATGGGTACAAATCATCTGTTCTCGAATTGAGCCTCCTGGCAATTTGCTCTTAAGTCAACATTTAGCCTTAAAATTCAGTCTGTGGTAGGGAGAGGAAGGGGAGTTTATGAATATTTTTGGAAATAATTCACAAGACTTGATTAACTTTTAACTCTACGTTCTTCTGATTCAATTGCACAGTTCCTTTTCTTGTTCCTAGATTCAGCCCATGGCAGACACAGACTGGAAGAACCAAACCGCTGTCCTGGAATTCATCCTTCTGAGATTTGGGAAACTCCAAAACCTGCAAATTCTTCTCTTCCTGGTGTTCCTAGTGATCTACATCACAACTATGGCCACAAACACCCTCATTGTGGTGCTTATTGTGACTGCACCTTCACACCCCAATGTATTTCCTCCTGGGGAACCTGTCCTGCTTGGAGACCTGCTACACTTCCGCCATCCTGCCTAGGGTGCTGGCCAGTCTCCTGACTGGGGACAAAGTCATCTCAGTCAGTGCCTGCTTCACACAACTGTACTTCTTTGGTTTTCTGGAAGCTACCGAATGCCATCTCCTAGCAGCGATGTCTTATGACCGGTATTTAGCGATATGTAAACCCCTGCACTATTCAACTATTATGAGTACCAGGTTTTGTCTCCAGTTGGCTGCTGGGTCCTGGTTAAATGGTTGTCTGGCTATTACCATCCTTTTCTTATTCCTATCACAGTTAACATTCTGTGGCCCGAATGAAATCGACCATTTCTATTGTGACTCCATCCCACTGATGGAACTCTCCTGCAGTGACACACACCTGGTCATACTGATGGATTTCATCCTAATCTGTGTATTCACCCTGCCTCCATTCCTGCTAACCGTGACATCCTACATGAGTATCATCGCCACCATCCTGAGAATCCCTTCTGCCACCGGGAAGCAAAAAGCCTTTTTCACCTGCTCCTCTCACCTCATCGTGGTGACAGTTTTCTATGGAACCATAATGATCGTCTACCTGCTACTGAGAGGTGATGCCCTGCGAGACCTGAACAAAGTGTTCTCTCTCTGCTACACGGTCCTGACTCCCCTGGTAAACCCCCTCATCTACAGCCTGAGAAACAGGGAGGTCAAGGCAGCCTTGAGAAAAGCCATCAGTAAATGTGGCTTTCACAGAATCATGCAGAGACTCCAAGATAAAAATTTAAACTGAGGTTTTTCAATGCTGCCTGGTGATTTAACCAATCTGCCCCCATTCAAATGAAGTTGAAAACTCCCATTTGAAGTATCAGTTCTAATGTGGAAAATACGTAGATAATCTGCCAAGAGTTACTGCACGTGTTTACGGTCCCATGCTGTGTTCATGTAACACAATGCCCAGGAAAGTGAAGTTGAGGACAGCTCTGTCCCTCTCCACGTTAAGCACCAATACACGCAGTACGATGGTATATTTCTCCATGGTGTCGGCTCAACATTCACCCTATGGTGGGGGAAGAGGAGGATGCACAGCATCTGAAAATGCACAGCACTGTCCTTGTGTAAGGCATAAAATCCACTAACAACCCAAGTAAACCCCTGTGTACATCCCCTGTTCATTGTTTCTCTCTGTTAGATAAGGGCTGGTAATCAGACAGTCTATTTCAAATAAAACACATGAGGTGACATCATGTTTGTTGCTACAGTTTCTTATGCCCCTGAGGACCCAGAGGAAAATCCCAGGAGGAGCTCGAGTCAGCATCGGGAGGGAGGTGGCCATAACAATGTTCCCATCAGAGTGTGTTCAGCTGGGCACCAGGCAGAGGGGACACGCAATTGTAACCAGATTTTTGTGTCCGCTGAAAAGCCATTTTTGATTAAAATAAATGTTTCTGCAATGAAAATATTAACTCCTGGGGAAGGATATGTGGGACATAAACCCAGAAAATCTGCCACCCCTGAAAACGTGCTTATTGCCATCAAAGGCATGTACAACGTCATCTAGATGATCTGTAACTGCTAGCTGCAAATATCTCCAAAGGCCGGTGATGGGGAACTAGATGGGGAGGTTCTCTGAGTTACTACAGAGAATTCTTTGCCAGGTGTCTGGCTGGCGGATCTTGCCCACTGTGACATTCCCCTCTGCAATCTGGACTGCTGTACTGCTGTGTCACCCCAACCCCTCACTCCTAAACCCCAACTAGCACTTGCTTCACTGTGTGAACACCCCATTTTTGGGTCAGCCCACGCACAGACTCCTGCAAGCCAGCATCTCTTACCTTAGCCAGTGAGTGCTTCTGGCTGGCCACTCACGGGATCATGCAATAGCGTGACCCCCGGCCAATATCTCCAGTCCCAGATGCATCCCTAGGAACTGAATTCTTACACAGTTCACTAGATTCTGCAAGCTCATTGGATAGTCAATTTATCAAAGAAATTGATATGCACCAATACTGTCACTCTGAACGAAGTCTCCACATGCAAACTCAAACCACATGCACCGCTTTAGATAAAACAAACAAATACATGTATTAAGTACAGTAAGATCTTAAGTGGTTATAACCCAGAGCAATATAAATTAGATTAGATCAGGAAGAAATAAAAGGGAATCACATTCTAAACTTACACTGTTAGATGGTTCTCACCAGAGGCTAGCTGATCGGCCCACAACCAGATTCCCCCCCACCCCAACTCCTCGTGCGCAGTCTTGATGTTGTCTTGTAGATGGATTGCAAGAGAGAGGACACGAGACCAAAACGTCTCTTCCTTTAACCTGATGACCCTCGCCAGCCTCTGGGGTCAGGTGATCGGCCATGTCTGGCATGGTTTCCTCCCCTTGAGTCAAAGAGCATCACCCTATCAGATGCTCAGGTCAGTCTATTGTTCCTGGAAGAGCTGGGTTGTTTTACGCATGCCTTAGTGAGGTGTGAATCACATCTCTGCTTTTAGTGTTTGCTGGACCTACATATCCAAACAATATGAGACACGCATCTGTGAATATTACATAGCAAAGCTTCAACACACACACAACATTGTAGGAAACATGCTGCCATAACAATAATGTTCGGTGTGTCATGTGCATTCCAAAAACACCGCACGTGACATATTTTGCATTAAACAACACACAGTTACACTGGAAGATTAAACAGGAATGATACACAATCACACCATAAAGGTGTACATGGTGTCTCACACGCACATGCTCAGCTTCGAACTGTTTGCCAGATTTGGGGTCAACAAGGAATTTCCCCCTGCTCAGATTTTGCCTTGCTCTACAGCACAGGTCACGGGTCACTTGCAGGTTTAAAGTCGTGTCAAGGGTGGATTCTCTGTAACTTGACAACCTTAAACCATAATTTGAGGACACCCGTCACTCAGCCAGAGGTGAGGATCTGTGACAGGAGCGGGTGGGTGGGGTTCTGTGGCCTGCAGCGTGCAAGAGGTCAGACTAGATGATAACAATGGTCACTCCTGACCAAGTCTATGAGTTTATAACCATCTGCAAACCAGCCACCTCACTGATGCACACACAGGCCAGATGCAAAGAGCCAGGCCCCAGCAGTGACCTCTGGACCCTTCCCCAGGAAAGGTTTTATGGCTCTTACATGGGCTAAGCTCAGCTGGGACCAGCATCAGCAAAGCTACTGCACCAGGCTCACTGGGCCCCTGGAGGCAGGGCGGTTGGGCAAACAAAGAGTCCACTCACAAGCCAGGGGCACTGAGACTGTGCAAAGCCAGCAGGGGGTTTGCCAGGGCACACAGAGAACTGAAGCTGGGCCTGGGCCTGTCAAACGGTCCACGAGGAGGGACCCCACACGTGGCCTTGCAGGACAGAAACAGCTCTGCTGCTGCCAGCTGCACCCAGCAGTAGAAAGGGAGGGGACCTGTTACAAAGAGGGTCCCCAAAACTGACTGTAACAGGGCAGGCCCCGAGAGGACTAGTTCTCAGGGCACAGGTGCCCAGCCTGCCCCAGCTACCTTAGACAGCTCTGCTAGACCCAGAGCCCTCTCCTCAGGACGTCAGGTAACCTACAGCGAGAGGAAGCTGCTACCGCCTACCGACGGGCAGAACTCCTGTGGTGCCAATCATGGCCATGCTGGCTCCATCATGGGAACACACTGGGGCTAGACAGGACCAGAGGAGCTGTGCACCACTGAGAACTGTAAGGCTCCAACTCTGCATTAGCAGGAGCATTGCCAGCAGATGGAGGGAAGTGATTATTCCCCTCTATTCTGCACTGGGGAGGCCACATTTGGAGTACTGTGTCCAGTTTTGGGCCCCCCACTACAGGAAGGATGTGGACAAGATGGAGAGAGTCCAGTGGAGGGCAACAAAAATGATGAGGGGGCTGGAGCACAAAACTGCTGCTCACAAACAGGGAAGATTTGGTAGGGGAAGTAGAAGTGGGTGGCAACCTAGGCAGCAGTGACCATGAGATGGTCGAATTCAGGATCCTGACAAAAGGAAGAAAGGAGAACAGCAGGATACGGACAATGGACTTCAGAAAAGCAGACTTTGACTCCCTCAGGGAACTGATGGGCAGGATTCCCTGGGAGGCTAATATGAGGGGAAAAGGAATCCAAGAGAGCTGGTTGTATTTTAAAGAGACGTTATTGAGGGTACAGGAACAAACCATCCCGATGTGCAGAAAGAATAGCAAATATGGTAGGCAAATATGCCTGGCTTTTCAGACCAGATAGCCCCACTGACAACGCTCCTCCGCCAGTGCAGCCTCCTCCACCTGCTATCCGGAGGCTCAAGGGGTGTTCGACCAACTCAAGATTGACCAAGGGAAAGTCATGCCTGACCAACCTGATTGCTTTCTATGATGAGGTGACTGGCTCTGTGGATGTAGGGAAGGC